>JAJAGP010001549.1:60000-97884 GCA_025084515.1 Ancistrus triradiatus | reverse complement strand
GATTAAGAGTCCAGGACAAATGGAGACGGGGACAGACCTATGATTAAGAGTCCAGGACAAATGGAGACGGGGACAGACCTATGATTAAGAGTCCAGGACAAATGGAGACGGGGACAGACCTATGATTAAGAGTCCAGGACAAATGTTGACAGGGACAGACCTATGATTAAGAGTCCAGGACAAATGGAGATGGGGACAGACCCATGGCCTCCTAAGTCCCAGAAATCCGTGGGTACGGGGGCTGAAGCAGGCCTTCCTCTGATAAAGCACTTTACTATAAACACTTTACAGTTCCATATTTACCATGATGTTCTGTTATATATAACGACATATAAAAGTTACATATAATGTTATATATAAATGTTCTACATAAAGAGCATCTCTCTCTCTCACCCTGTGTTGAGGCGGTTCAGAGCAGGCCGGAGTATGTGACGGATAAACCGACCTATAGCGGGAAGAGAAGAATAACCAGGGCGGAGTCGGAATCTGAGATAAAGGAGCTCCTTCTAACCGGGACTCACCCACGTGCCGGTTGTCTTTAAACGCCGAGTCGGGCAGCAGGAAGATGAGATGGCGGCTGAACTTGTCGGGCGTGCTGGAGTCCAGGTTGAGGACGTCTTTTGGGGAGCAGCGCACCCCGAACACCTCGTCCAGCTTCCTGCACACATACTGCAGGAGAAACACAACAGCAGTTATGGTCCTGCTGTTCCATGGCTTCACCCACGTCTGGAGAATAACCGAACATCCCAACATCCGTCACCTGAACGAGCGACGCCACCATCCGGTTACCGTCCAGCTGAGGGTTGGAGGCGACGTGGTACTCCAGGTCGAAGTAGAGCTTGCAGACGGCGCCCTCCGGAATCACCTCGTAGCAGTGCATGAGAGACTCCCGGTGAGAGCTGGAGGGACAGAATGAACAAGGTCAATCCTGAACTGATATTTACCTAGTGGCAGCAAGGTGTACTGCACTACGGAACGCAAGATAAGAAATAAAGAAAGAAAAAAAGAAAAATGTGCAGCATAAAAATAAAAATAAATTAATCAATGAATAAATAAATAAATACTGGCCATGAAAGAATGAATAAATAAATAAATAAATGTGCAACAAAAATAAATGAATGTATGAATAAATACATGAATAAAGAAATAAATGCAAGAAAAAAAAACTAAACGGACAAATAAATAGTAGCCATAAAATAACAAATACATAAATAGCACAAATAAATAAATAAATAAATGTGCAACATAAAAACAAACACAAATAAATAAATGGATCTATAAAGAAATAGTGAACATGAAATAAATCAATGAACAAGTAATGTCCAACATAAAAAAAAATTATTCTGCAAGATAAAAATAAGCGAATAAGTAATAAGCCAAACAATGAATAAATTAATTAATTAACAAATAAATGTGCAAAAAAATAAATAAATAATTAAATAAATTGAGGACAGAAAAAAATAAATAGCAGACGTACATAAATAAATAAATAAATGTATAAGATAAAAATAAATAATGGACATTAAATAATGTGCAACATAAAAATAAATAAATAAATAAATGTGCAAGTTAAAAAAAAAAGTAAATTAATAAATAAATATTGGACCTGAAAATAAATAAATAAATGAATAAATGTGCAACAAAAATAAATGAATGTATGAATAAATAAGGAAATAGTGGACATGAAAGAATAAATACCTGAATAACAAAATAAATGCAAGAAAAAAATAAATAAACGGACAAATAAATAGTGGACATATTAGTAGACATAAAATAACAAATAAATAAATAGCACAAATAAATAAATAAATGTGCAACATAAAAACAAAAACAAATAAATAAATGGATATATAAAGAAATAGTGAACATGAAATAATAAATCAATGAACAAGTAATGTGCAACATAAAAAAAATTATAATTCTGCAAGATAAAAATTAATGAATAAGTAATAAGCCAAAGAATAAATAAATAAATGAATTAACAAATAAATGTGCAAATAAATAAAGAAATAATTAGATAAATTGAGGACATTAATAAATAAATAAATAAATAAATAGCAAACATAAATAAATAAATAAACAAATGTGTAAGATAAAAATCATGGACATTACTAAATGATGTGCAACATAAAAAAGAATATATAAATAAATACATAGTGGACACAAATTAATAAATACACCATAAATAAATATATGTGCAATATTTCAAAAAGTAAATGAATAAATAAATAGTGGAGATGAAAATAAATAAATAAATAAATGGAAGCACAAATAAATGAACAAATGCAGATGTATTCGTGCATTTATTTATATACTACTTAATGTCCCATTTTATATTGATTAACTTATTTTAATGTTTTGTTGCACATTGATTTATTTATTCATGTTTTCAGTATTTTATTTAATTACTGGACTTGTAACATAAGGAACATCTTAGGACCTGTAGTAGTGCCAGAGCTCAGTGTAGCTGGTGACCAGGTAAACCCTCTGCCCCGCATCGGTCGATTCCTTCTCCAGTGCGAACACGTGAACGTCCTGAAAAGCACAAGCGACATACGGTCCTGTGTTACACTCACAATGTCAGGTAAGGAGGACATATGATGTACCGAGAGCCAGCCGTACCTGTTTGCAGCGCTGGCTGAAGGCGATGGCAGCGCTCTGGCGAGGGAAGAGCCTCCATACGGAGGATGGCTGCCACGGGCGAGACAGGCGCGCTTTATACGGGCAGCAGATGGGGGCCGACTGATAGGACAGAGACCTCTGCTCCACTGCCTTCAATCTGTCCTGCCACTTTTTCCTCGTCATCCTCAGCAAACTGCTGGGTTAGTGCACAGACGAAATTAAAGACGTCTTGTGGCTGGTCTGACTTCACACGGGCACAAATGGACGTGGTTAGGAGGGGGACCGGGACAAAAATCGGACCTTGACTGCTGGGGTTGTGTAGCATTAACATCAACTGCTGTGCCAATGCCCCAATTCACCAACTCGTTTGTTCGCTCCTCCACTTCCTTATCAATATGCAAAGGTTTTATGTAATACACAGCTTCGATTATAGTCAAAACGAAATATCGCGATACGTACACTATAGCTTTATGTGGAAAATCTGAGGTATCGCGAGACTAGATATTCGGCGTGTCAAACTTGTATGATTGCTAATTTACTTACACCATTATCAATTAGTACAACATTCACAACAAACAGGTTGTCAGCGAAGTATAACACGTTAAATTATTTATACGCTGTGCAACGTGCCCGTATGTTTGTTTACTCGTCGATAAATTGCTATAAACGCGAGCACGATAAATACTGACCCAAATCGCACGTTACCTCATTACGAAGTCCACTACGCCACCGACAATGTAGACACTACTTAGGCTCCCTATCTACTTACATACAACGCAATTTGGACGTTAGCGATATTGAATCTCGCAAAACCAAAATAAAGCAAACATACTACTTACTGAGGCTTGTCGCGGGCTTATTTTCGTACTTTCGCGCAGTCTCGGTGTTTTTTAAAAACTACATTGTGTCCAAAATGGCGAGTTTTAAAGTACAAGTTAACTGTCAACTGTCACTTCTGGTTTGTTTTGATATTGGCGGGTTGTAAGTGGGAACAACTCAGCCGTGCTCCCTTCAAGTGCGGTACAGGTGGCTGTACTTCGCGATTGCGCAGTACATTCCAACGTATTGCTGTTATTGAACAATATTTAATTAATACAATTTACTTATACTGAGATTTCCTCCTGTATAAGTCAGAGATGCGAAAAACGAAAATCTGCAAGCCACTTTCTAAGGTGTAATCACTGACAGGCTCCATCTAGCTAGGAAACTTTCAATCACGGAAAGTTACGGGTACGCTTGAAGAAAGCGCGAGCGAGCAGTGCACGACGGGAAGAAGGTCAAATGGAATTGGCGCGCGGATTCGACGGAAGATGGAGTTGTTGCGGGCGGTAGAGTTGTTGAAATTAAATGCTGTTTCTGCAGGTAGGGTCGAGTTCTCGCATTATTTTACTGAGGTTTAAAAGTGACACGTATCGTTTCTTTTAAGGAAATACTTTAGATGTTTTATATGTTTAGTCGTAAACAGTAGATAAGGTTATAACCGTAGCATTAGGGACGCATCCCGAATTCCCTGCTGTCGCACTACGTAGTGTGGCAAAAGTAGTGGGCTACTAGTCATGTCGTTGCTAGGAATAGGCGCACTATTTATAAAGCAGCGTGCGGTTTGGGACGCGGCTACGTATCATCACCAATGCATGTTCGAAACGTAAACTTTTAGTGTTAGCGCAGGCAGGTAATAGTTAATAAAGTTTGTTTTGCTACACAAGTGATAGCTATGTGTTCATGTTCAAGGCTTAACATAACGTCAAAACTGTCATTCCCGAAACGCTTTGTATCTAACTGGATGCTAAATAAATAAAAAAGTTTTATTCGCATTATGTTGTGAAATGTTTCGTATAAAGTTAGCGAACTGTCTAATGTCTTGCATAACTGTACAGGTTTTGAAAACAAGCATTCGATTACTTTGTCGATTAATTTTTCTATTTCAGATGACGGGAGTCGACTGAGCCAATTTAGTCGACTCCTGCTTGGTTTTCTGTATTTCAAGCTCGAACACAAGTGCCTACTATAATTGATAGTTTGTTAATCTGAGGTTTTATGTTGAGAAATGTTTAGAATAAAGGTGGTGATCTACATAACCTGCGCATAACAATACATGTTTTGAAAAGACCGGATTAAAACAATCAGCAATTCCCTGAATCAGTCAGAGTCGACTCATTTTTCTATTTGAGATAGCGGGAGCCGATTCAGTCGATTCCTTTTCTGTATTTCAAGCTCTGTCATTAAAAGTTTATTAACCTGTTATACGCGTAGATTGGGTGGACACGGTGTGGGACTGCGAGTTCACCGACATTGAGCCGCTGGACCCCGCGGTGGAAGAGGAGATCACGGAAAATGCGGAGGTTTTTAAGAAATTCTACAAGCAGCTGCTGCCGTTCTCTACAGACGACGACGCTCGGGTAGGACCTCCGTCCGGCGTCCCTTAGGCGCAGTGCTGCGTCCTGACAGGGTCGTGTGACGGTGCGCTCTCTCGCCCGCAGAACGTGTGGAACGTGTTCGGAGAGAACGGGGTGTCGGTGAAGACCCTGGTGGCCGTGCTGGCCTGCTTCGTCCTCGGCGCCAAAACCAAATCAGCCGGGGTGGAGCGGCGGTGCCAGAGCCTGCAGGCCGCTTCCATCTACCTGCTGCTCCTCAAAATCCCAGGTGAGTCGCCAAACTAGGCTTCGGAAGCTGAACGGTGGCGACACGGAACCGACAACCCTTCTTCGTTCCGTCGCAGGTAGCGTCGCCAACAAGGTGTTCCACCAGATCCTGTTCGATGCATGTCTGGACGTGGTGTTGAAGTGCTGGCCGCGGGACTCGGGCAAGAAGCGCAAGAAGGACTCGCATGGCGACGCCAAGGGCGGCAAGAGGTCCAAGCCTCCGAAGAAAAGCGCCGAAGAGGTGACGGGCCGCCGCTCTGGTGGACCAGGTATTAGTTTGGTCACGCCGGAAGCTTTATTGCCGCTCTGTGTGTGTGTTGGCAATCCAGATGGAGATCGACGAAGACGAGGAGGAGGGCGACGAGGAGGAAGAGAACGAGGTCTACTTCTCGGCCCAGGACCTTCTGAGGATGCGCGAGGACGTGGTGGGGCTGATCCGAGATCTGCTCAAACTGCTGGACAAGTTCTCGCTCAAGGACAAACCACAGAGCGCCGACAGCTGCGTCCGGGTCAGTGTGATGAAGATGGTGCTCGTGTGGTAGACCTCTTTTGGTACAAGTGTGTAACCCCAGTCTCTCTCGCAGCTCTTCACCGAACTCACCAACTTCGAGCCGGTCGTGGGCAAGCTTTCCTTTGCCAAGAAGCGGTAAGTTCTACCATTAACTCGACCCTGCACCCTAAGCCTGGTCCCTTCAGGGGGGCTCCGGAGCATATCCTGGAATCCTGGTGTACCCTGAGCGGGGCGCTAGTCCATACCCCTCATCCAACCTCCCCTCCCTGAAATGCCGCCTGGTGAATTTCCACTCCTTCGAAATTTATTCGGCCCTGCTCATCTTGGTCAGGCTCGGACCCTCGCCCGGGGTTCCTTAATGGGGTGTCGGTCCTCTGCAGGGGTCACCATAGCAGCACTGGTGGAGTCGATTGCCAATATTTTGAAACGGAGACTTCCTGGCTTGTCAATAGATAAAAGCTTTGGATATTAGTCAATTGTCACTATTTTGAATCAGAGTCGGAGAATCGACTCACAGGCTTATTAACAGGGATATGTTTGGTAATGAGTCAAATGTCACTATTTTGAATCAGAAATATGAAGAATTTCACAATCTTACTAATTAGGTATAAGGTTTGGGAATGAGTCAGTTGTCACTACTTTGAATCGAGATTCTGTGAATCGACTCCCTGGCTCATTAATAGGGACATGCTTTCGGAATGAGTCAAATGCCACTACTTTGAATCAGAGATTTGGAGAATTGACTCCCAGCTTATTAATAGGGACATGGTTTGGACATGAGTCAGTTGTCAGTATTTTGAATCAGAGAGTTGGAGAATCGACTCACAGGCTTATTAATAGGTATATGCTTTGGGAATGAGTCAAATGTCACTACTTTGAATCAGAGATTTGAAGAATCAACTCACAGGCTTACTAATTAGGTATAAGGTTTGGGAATGAGTCAATTGTCACTACTTTGAATCGGAGATTTGAGAATCGACTCCATGCTTATTAATATGGGGTTTTTTTTGGAAATGAGTCAATTGTCGCTTTTTTGAATCAGAGATTTTTAGAATCGACTCCATGCCTATTAATAGGTACAAGTTTTGGAAATGAGTCAATTGTCACTACTTTGAATCGGATACTCAGAGAATCAACTCATAGGCTTGTCAATAGGTATAAGCTTTCGAAATGAGTCAGTTGTTACTACTTTGAATAAGAGATTTGGAGAATCGAACCCCCTGCTTATTAATAGGTACAAGCTTTGAAAATTAGTCAGTTGTCACTATTTTGAATCAGAGATTTGGAGAATCGACTCACAGGCTTATTAACAGGGATATGTTTGGGAATGAGTCAACTGTCACTACTTTGAATCAGAGATTCTTAGAATCGACTCCTTGCTTATTAATAGGGACATTTTTTGGAAATTAGTCAGTTGCCGCTGTTTTGAATCAGAGATTCTTAGAATCGACTCCATACCTATTAATAGGTACAAGTTTTGGAAATGAGTCAATTGTCACTACTTTGAATCGGATACTCAGAGAATCAACTCATAGGCTTGTCAATAGGTATAAGCTTTCGAAATGAGTCAGTTGCTACTACTTTGAATAAGAGATTTGGAGAATCAAACCCCCTGCTTATTAATAGGTACTGGCTTTTTAAATGAGTCAATTGTCACTACTTTGAATCGGAGATACGACTCCCCTAGACACAGGGTGCCAGTCCATGGCAGGGTTTACCAGGTGTCACTCACCTCTCCCCTCCGGAGATGTCGGACTCGCACCCTGGGTTCGAGCTAAACCCATCATTCCTTTTCTCAGTGACGTGGATCAGATGCAGAGCGTCCCCGAGCTGGCCTATCACGGCCTTTGGCTGCTCTGCTCCTCCGGCGACGGAGAAGGAAACGAGGTGGGTAAAAGCTGGACCGTTCAGTGAGAACCTATGGAAGGCAAATGGTCTCATCATCCTTCCAGTTTTTCTTTAAACGAAGGGTGTCTGTCGCAGTGTCGGCGTCGGGTCTTCCACCGGCTGCTCTACGTCATCCTGATGATGAGGAAGGAGAGAGCAAAGCCATGCCTGCTCGCCCCGTCACAGGCCGTCTGCAACGCCAGGGACCAGGCCGTGCTCTTCATCAGGTCAGAGGGTTTTAACCATCGAGCAGTAGGTGTGGAGGCTGGAGCTGAATATCTGATGGGTGTTAATGGGGTCGAATGATGTCTTACAGTCACGTTGTGGACGAGCAAACGGAGGCTACGATGCCGCTGCTTAAAATCCTGCTGCAGCACATCTGCCATCAGGTACAGTCACGCCCTCATGAGGGTGAATAATAATGAGGTACAGTTTAGAGCGATGCCTCAGCTCTGAGCGTGTGTGTGTGTGTGTGTGTGTGTGTGTGTGATAGATGGTGGAGAGAGCGGAATACAGGGCCAGTGGAGCTCAGGCCATCGGGAAGCTGGTCACCAAGATGCCATGTTCGGATTACGCCGTGTTTGTGAAGTGGCTCTATAATTACTCCCTGAACACCAGGGTGAGTCGCCATGCTGCTCTATAGACTCGGACTCGCACAAAAAGGACTCGACTCGGGCTCGAACGAACAGGACTTGACTCGGGCTCGAACGAATGAACAGGACTCGACTCGGGTTCGCATGAACAGGACTCGGCTCTGGCTCGAACGAATGAACAGGACTCGACTCAGGTTCGCATGAACAGGACTCGACTCGACTCGGGCTCGCACAAACAACACTCGACTCGCGCTCACTCGAACAAGACTCGACTGGGCTTGCACGAACAGGACTCGACTTGACTCGGGCTTGAATGAACAGGACTCGACTCGTGCTCGAACGAACAACACTCAACTCGGACTCGCATGAACAGGACTCGACTCGACTCGGGCTCGCCCGAACAGGACTCGACTCATGCTCAAACGATCAAGATTCGACTCGGGCTCGCACGAACTACATTTCAATCGTCAAGTCGAGCCCAAGACTTGACTAGATTCAACCTGGGCCTGCAATGCCAAGACTTGTCAGTCACTTTTCTTATTATGTTATTGAGGAAGAAAAACAAAAGCGCACTGAATTAAAACGGTGAACCAACACCTCCATTTGTTCGTAACTTGTTCTCAACTCAGCAACGAAACATCTCCGACGTTAGTCCCTCGAATGTTTGACCCTCCTGAAACATGTCTCTGCCTGCAGGTGGTGTTCCGGATGTTCGCCCTGGACGTCGCCATGGTGCTTCTGGCTCAGGACGAGCGCGAGGCCGGTGACGAGCTGGAGCCCGAGCTGGCGTCGTGCCTCTCGCACCGCTTCCTGGTGCGCAACGTGGTGTACGGGCGCCGCTCGGATGTCTCGCCCACTGTCCGCGCCCACGCCCTGCACTGCCTCGCCCGGTGCCTGGAGCTGCCCAGCCCGAACGCCACCAAGTGGATCCACGAGCTGTTTTCGTCCTCCATCAGTACGTCCCCACTTCGGCCTTTATTGTCAGTCTTACTGTAGATCACCTGTGGTTCTGACATCACTCCTTGTGACTTTCAGGTGGCGCACAGACCCTGCTGGAGACGGGCCGCTCGGAGCGTAAGGGTCGCACGGTTTATGTGTGATTATTAAACTTGGGCAGAGTGCTTACGTTGTTTTTTTTTTACGCAGAGACCCTGAAGAGGCCGGAGACGGTCCAGAAAACAGCGCTGACCTTCCGCACCATCGAGCTGAGCAAGCACCGGAGCCTGGGCGGCGCCTCCCGAGGGGGGGCCGACACCTTGAGCCAGGGCGTCTCCACAATCGAACGTTAGTCTGCTTCAGCAAAATAACAGTCCTAATTCTCGGCCACGTTCTTGATTTGCGTTCTCGATTTTTATCCAGACCAGGAAACGTTGGCTCTGTTCAAGCAGCGGGTCAGCGACCCCAAGACCAACGTCCGGAAGTGTGCCCTGGAGGTATGCAAGCGTGCCTACGGTCCGAGTCTCGCTTTGGAAGGCCGTTACCAGTGCAGTTCTCACCTTTCGTCTTGTCGTGTGTGTGTGTGTGTGTGTGTGTGTGTGCGCGTGTGTGTGCGCGTGTGTGTGTGTGTGCGTGCAGACTATTACGAGCCTGCTGAAGCACGGCGTGATCCCCTGCACGCCGGAGAACCTGGACATCTTGTCCGAGCGCTGTCGGGACCCGGGCGTCTCGGTCAAGAAGAAAGCGCTACAGTGCCTCATGGACCTCCTGACTGTGAGTCCCTTCGCCTCGTCTTGCTTTTTTAAAATTTTTTTAACCAACCCCCCCCCCCATACCACCCCCACCCCCACCCCGACTAACCTCGTCTCGTCCTCGGCAGGCGCTGCCCGAGAGCGCGGAGGTGCAGGAGGCGTGGCTGCGGGGGGTGGTGCCCGCCGTGATGGACTCGGAGAGCACGGTGCAGGACAGAGCGCTGGAGTGCCTCGACGACAAGATCATCAGCCACATCAAAAGCCACAAGGGCTACCGGGGCAACGACGACGCCCAAAGGCTGGCCTGGGAGCTGCTGGCACTCATGTGCGGTGCCTGCCGGGACCTGGGGTGAGTTCCCGACCGCTCTCGGGCAGCTCGTCCGCCTCGAGGTGTGGCGAGAACCCCCTGAAACCTTTGCGTTCCCCTTCCACTTTTTCCGCAGGCGCTACTTCAGCAAGGCCTTCAGCGTCTGGTCCCGGCGCCACAGCTTCTCTGCCGCCCTGGCCAACAGCCTTATCTGGCACACCACGCAAGGCGAGCGGGCACCCGGCGCCTGGCTCGTGCTGGCCAAGGTGGCCGGCTCATGCTCCAAGCTCGACTGCGGGACCGTCCTCGACGTCTGGGATGGCACCGTCAGGTCCGTATCGGCTCCAGTCTGGTTACGCTTCTGCAACGCAAACAGGAAGCAAAAGAAGCTATCCCAAAACGTACACAAGCATGACGGAATACAAACAGCTCGATAGATGTTTAATTAGGAGCATGTTTAGTCCCTCGGGTCCAGTCCAAATGTGCTTTAAGAAATAAACCCATGCTAAACCTGTTTAAAGCTTGTGAATACCCGACACGTTGCAGGTCCCCGGTGGTCGACGTGGCCACGACCTGCCACATCCTGGACGTGATCGGTCACATCGCAGCCAGCCTGAACGATGACACCAAGGGCAGGATCGTGGGTGAGTCGGGGCGCTCTGTGTATTAGACTCTGCTTCGTGAGTCCAGACGGCTCGTTAACGTGGTGTAACGTGTCCGTAGATGACATCATGGCCTGGCTGAAGGGCTTCACGTTGCCCCTGGAGGTGATCAGCGCCTGTGTGGATGCTTTGTTCTGTCTCGGCCAATCAGACGACGTCAAGGAAACCACAGTAATGTGACAGCTTGTGTCTCTGTCTGTGTGTGTGTGTACAGTGGTGTGTGTGTTTGTGAGCCCTTTAGAATTTTCTGTATTTCTGATAGTACATATGAGAGTAAAGTGTGTGTGTGTTTTGTAGCATTTCCTGAACAAGTTTTGCGGGGACCTGGTCGGTGTGTGTGAGCGCTTCCTGTCGGGGATCCTCCTGAGCAAGAGGGGGGCCGAGAACCTAAACGAGGAGCTGCTGGTAAGAGCCCCAGCAGAACGCCGATTACAGGATTAAAGCCTGAGCGTCAGGTTGAGGGGTGTATATGTGTGTGTGTGTGTGTGTGTGTTAGGTCAAGCACCTGCACACCCTGGGCGTGGCCTCGTTGCACTGTCCTGCCAGAGTGCAGAAGAGGATCTTCCTGCTCGTTCAGTCCATCCTCACTCCGTCCGAGCAGCCGGGTCCGTCAGCCCCTTACACACCATGTTATTATTATTAGTATTATTATCAGCATCCTTATTCTAGACGTCACTTTGTTTTTGTGTTACCTGTTAGACGGAGAGCTTCCAGCCAGCCAGCCTCTGTCTCAGTTTAAGGCCAACTCCATGCCCACTGTGGTCCGAGCTAATGCTGTCATCACCCTGGGTACCACACACACACACACACGTTTTTGCCTTCATGTCCTTTAAATTAACATAATATTTACATACATCCTTCGTTACGGCTAAGGCCTTAGAGTATTTTTCCTGGAGTGCACTGACCCCTACTGGCTGTGGGATGAACCTGTGCCCAGTCCGGGACACCCCCATCTCTGCACCTGTTCTCCCTGTTCCCAGGTTCTAGAAAAATGTGGTGAATTTTGCTATTCAGGAAGTCTGCAGTTCATCCCTCGTCCACTAGGGGGTGCAGAGAGATGATGTACCCGTACTAAATACTGGCAGTAGATGCATTACGTTAACGTTTGGGAGGCTGCTAGGGCTGCGTCCCGAACCACACACTAATCAGGAGCATTGTAGTCAAGCCCCCTAGATCAGGGTCCGAGTCAAGGCCTGGACTGTTAGTAGACAAGTCAGACTAAAACCTCAAGACCCAGGTTTTCAGTAGTCGAGTCCACGTCCAGACTCGGACTTTTATTCAGTAATATTGAATAAAAGTCCGAGTCAAGATTGAGACTTTAGTAATCGAGTCTGAGTCAAGACCAGGACTCCGAGTCGAGACAGAGAGTGGGACACATCGAGTCTGAGACAGGAATGAGACTTTGAGCAGTTGAGTCTGAGTCAAGACCAAGAATTTTAGTAATCGAATCCGAGTCGAGACCAAGACATTTAGTCCAGTCCGAGTCAAGACAGAGACCGAGAGGCCAAACCACAGCCGAGACTTTTAGTAGTAGAGTCTAAGTCTCCAAGCCCAGACCAGAAGACTCGAGTCCGAGTGAAGACCAAGACTTTGAGTAGTTGAGTGCGTGTCAAGGCCGAGACATTTAGTCCAATCTTTTAGCAAAAAGTTCGGAAATTTTAGCAGTCCAATCTCTATCAAGACAGAGACCTGGACACACCAAGCCAAGACCAACACTTAGAAGTCAAGTCCAAGTCTCCAAGCCCAGATCGGAAGACAGAGTCCGAGTCAAGACTCAGACTTTTAGTCAAGTCCAAGTCGATACCGAGACTTTTAGTGTTCGGGGTCGAGTTGAGACCGAGGCTCTTGGTAGTCGAGTCCAAGTCGAGATTTTATTCATCGTACAAGTATCAAACAAAGAAAATGGAAAAAGTTTAATTAGTCTGTAATTCATTTAACATTCATTATCATTCATTATGCATTATATATTTTAATAAATATTATATTTCATCATTTTGTTAACTATAAGGTTAATTAATACATAGCCTAGAATTATTATTATTACTATTATATTATAGCCTCAGTCAAACTAAGGTCCTGTAACTTTTGGAAGCCATTGATGGTGAAGCTTCTGTTTCGCTTCCTCTCTCAGACTTAATCAGAGTCTCCGAATAAAGTCACCTGAACATAAACAATGACTTCCATTCCATCCCTTTGTGTTATGACACGTGAAAACCTCATAATAATCTATCCAGATTTTGCAGCCATGGTCAGACGATTCCAGATGAAACCGGTTCAGTAATTGGACGCTGCAAGAGAAGAGCAGGAACTTGTTTTTTGCCCGTGAGCCAATCAGAGTGCAGATTTTATGTCGGCATGTAGAGAAGGGACTGACTGACTCGCTGATACTTAGTAAACGGAATACCTGAAGGGAATCCGTGCAGACACCACCTGACGTCCCCCTCTGTGGGCAGGTAAGCTGTGCCTGCAGCACGAGGACCTGATGATGCGCTACATCCCGGCGTTCGCGCGCGAGCTGGAGGTCGGGACGGAGCTGGCGGTGCGCAGTAACGTGGTGGTGGTGCTGTGTGACCTGTGCGTGCGCTACCCCAACACGCTCAGCCGCTACATCAGCAACATCTCGGCCTGCCTGAGGGACCCGGAGCCGCTGATCAGGGAGCAGAGCCTCATCATGCTCACCAACCTGCTGCAGGTACACATACACACACACACACACACACACACACACACACTCACACACACAGAGTAACAGCGTCTCTCTTAATGACCTGTAGTGTGGAATCTGTGTGTGTGTGTGTGTGTTTTAGGAGGAGTTTGTGAAGTGGAAGGGCTCTCTGTTCTACCGTTTCGCCGCCGCCCTGGTCGATCCCGATCCCTCCATCGCAGAGTAAGTTGTCCCCACCCGCTCTTCGGTTGCTGCATCTGACGGGAGCCAGTCGCTCTGTAACCAGTCGGCTTCCTTTCCAGTCTGTGTGAGTACTGCCTGGTGGACCTGCTGCTGAAGAAGAGCCCGCTCATGTTTTCTCAGCACTTCATCGAGTGCATCTTTCACTTCAACTGCTACCAACAGCACAAGAAGTACAACCGGTTCCCTCAGACCGACAGGTGAGAGAGCACCGATTGAAGAAGAATCACAATAATAATATGCTTTGGTCACTACAAGAGTTCTGCTGTGTGTGTGTGTGTGTGTGTGTGTGTGTGTGAGACAGTGAGAAGAGCCGGTTTTCCCTCAAAGGACCCATGAACCAGGGCAAGCGGTTTAGAATCTACAAGTTCCTGCTAAAAAACTTCACGGATGAGCAGCGCTTCCACATCACAACCAGAATCTGCCAGGATGTCCTCGGTACACACACACACACACACACACACACACACACACACACACAGTGTTTGACAGAGACAAACAAGTTCGGAGAGAGAGAGACCCACACAAGGAAAGAGAGATACAAAAAGAAAGAGAGACAAGGAAAGAGAGAGAGGTGTACACACAAGAAAAGAGACACACACACGAGGAAAGAGACACACAAGCAAAGAGAGAGACACACAAGGAAAGACAGACAGACACGCACACATGCAAGAAAAGAGAGACGCACAAGGGACGAGAAAGATGTACACACACACACACACAAGGAAAAAGAGACACAGACAAACACAAGAAAACACACACGCGTAAAGGAACATAAGGGTGTGTCTATGTGACCCAGGCTGAGTCTGTGTGTGTGTGTGTGTGTGTGTGTGTCTTGACCCCACAGCGTGCTTTGTGGACTCGGAGTTGCCCCTGGACTCGGACGGGGCCGAGCTGCTGGCCGACGTGTTTGACGTCCTCTCCCTAAAAGAGATCAAGCTGGCGGCCATGAGCGGCCCCACCTCCAGCGACGACGCCCCCGAGGACGAGATGGCCGCCGCCAAGGCCGTCCTGCAGAAAAAGCTCGTCTCACAGGTCACACGCCACACACAGGACGGCTTTTTTTTTCCTTTTGGGGGACGAGTGCGGGTAACCCCGATTTGTGTTTTTTTTTGTTTGTTTGTTTTTGGGTCGAGCAGGTGCAGAAGAAGAACTTTGTGGAGAACGTGATCCCCATGGTGATCGGGCTGAAGAGCCTGCTGGAGGAGCGGCGCTCGCCCGTTCTCAAGCACCTCATGGCCTTCCTGCAGGTTAGAGAAGAAGGGCTGGAAAAACACTGGCAGGTAGTGGTGAGGTTAACGTGATAGACTCACCCTCTGTGGGTGTGTGTGTGTGTGTGTTGTAGGTGACGATGCAGGACTACCGTTCCGAGGTAAAGGAACTGTTTGCAGCAGATGAGCAGCTGGCCGCCGAAGTAGAGTACAACCTGAAGATGTTCGAGAAGCAGAAGGAGAAGGAGCAGCAGGAGCTGGAGCAGCAGCTCAGCAACTTCAGCCTGTCACCTAGGGCTAAAGTCAGTCTTACACATACACACACACACTTTCCGGATTCCATCCCGCAGTTTCTCACACCCCTCGGCCTGGACTCGAACCCAGGCCTTTAGAGCAGACAGTGCCATACATTGCTGCAATACGTCAATGCGTCCGCCATATTGGTCCAGCCAAGACTGTGTCGAAATCGAATACAAGTAAATGTGGGAGGTACGCTTTTTCTGGTTAAAGTGCACAATAAGGAGTTTTTTCTCAACTGATTTTTCTTATTTCTAGAATCAGGCATCTTTTTTCCAATACAATCTTTGGAGGATTATCTGAAATTGCCTGGACCAATATGGCAACCGCATGGACGCACGACCAAGCATCCAAAGCGGTGTCTAGGTATAATATTTCCACGGTGCCAGCCAGTGCAGGGTCCACGTTCATATTATTGTTTGATTATGTTATGTATTAGACTAGAATCGGGCATCTCTTTTCCAGTAGTCTTTGGAAGATTGTGAGAAGTTGCCTGGACCAATATGGCGACCACATTGATGCACATTGATCCATGTTCATGACCCCAGATTCAAGGCCTCCGTTCCCCGTTTCTAGTTCACGGTTCTGTTCTGATCCCCAAGTCCCTGGAGCTGCTGATTTCTTGTTTTTGGTCAAAAAAACGTGTAGCCTGCAATAAAACCCCAACGTTTTGCTTTCAGGGTAGTGACGGTGCCTCTCCGGTTTCAGCAGGCAGGGCTCAGGCCGGCTTCGCAACTCCGGTTCCGCCCAATTCGGCTCGAAGGTCTGCACGCCCCCCGAACTCTGCAGACACGCTCAGGTACCAGCGCCCGTACACTGTGGTCAGATTAGGGGTGTTTGGGGGCGAGATTGTACCGAAACTGCAGACTCACCATTTCTCTTTGTCAGGCGCCGGACGTTCGCCGGGATGCTGACCCCGGTGAGGACAGGGGGTTCCCGGAGCGCCTCGTCTCTGGGTAAGACTGCAGCAGAGAGTCGAGTTCAGATCAGTATTTCGCACCGGATTCACATTGTTTGTGCACTCTGTCTCTACAGGACCTAGGAAGGGGGTTTATGACGGCCGCGCCATCAGCACCCCACAGGGTACGTCGCATCCGCTTAGCCTTCCAGTCCTCTTATGAAAGAAAGCTTTAGTAAACAAACCACGTCTTCTATTCTGACTGGTCTTGCTGTTTGTGTGCAGAAAGCATCAACGAGGTCACGTTCGGGGACCAGATGAGTGCCATCTCATTCGAAGGAGCTGCCAGTACGTCGTCTTTGGCTCGTCTTTGCCAAAATCGCCTTTGTTTACTCCGCTCTGACTCTTGTGTTTGTTTTTGGTCGCTAGGCAACGGCGAGGGCGTCCTTCATTTGATGTCACCCGAGAACGAGTAAGTCTCCCCATTTTAGGCCTTTAGTCCATCCCGGAGTGAGGCAATACGTCCACTAGTTCGTCCACTAGAGGGGGGCAGAGAGCTGATCAAGCTTGACCGCATCATTTCCAGTTTGCTCTTTGCCCGTGCTTTTAAGGGTCGCAGGGCTCTGGTGCCCTGGATACGATGCAAGGCCTTTTCTTCCTCAGTACATCCGCTGGTGATGATATTGGCGCCCCGTGTGAGGTTCTGATTAATTGGTTATGGAAAGTGAGCTTGGTTTGGGCCTGCGTCCCACGTTAGAGTAACGTTAAAACGCCAAAGTGCTCTGTGTCTCGACTCGATCAAAGCCTAGCCTCACAAGTTCGCCTCCTAATTCGACTCCTCCGTGTTCCTCAGGGCTCCAGCACCCAGGCAGTGGAACGTCGAATCCCCGGCGGTGAGGAAAAGCCGAAGCAGGAAGCAGCAGCAGCAGTAATCGCACACTGTTCTGTTATATTATTATGCTGTTATATTATTATAAACGTTCCTGTGTATAAACCGTATTCTGAGCATGGCTTGGTTTGTTGTTTGTGTGTAAATAAAACTCTGTACTTCTTACACGCTGGTGAAATAAAATGGCTGATCTCATCTACTGTTGTAGCCCACCTGCCTCAAGATTAAACACTTTGCATAATAACTACTAAACTCAGTGAAGCCTCAACATTAATTTTTTTTTTAACCCAGCTTCAGCAAGGGTGCCAACACTTTTTGAAATCTCAATTAATCTGGTCCATAATCAGCGATTCTGGTGGCTTTAACCCTCCGGTTGTGTTCAACTCCCGCCCCTTACTTTAGTGTTCGCGGTCAAAATTGACCGGTCTGTTTTAACTGCTCTTAGATTAGCACAAAACCCATTTTTCACCACCAAATTTTTATTGAACATTCTTTAGGTGTGACCAATATCTCAAAGTAGTGTTTAAAATGAATTTATACAATTAGACATAAAATAACTGCAGTGAAAATACAAATAGGCACTGAAAATGTACTACAAAAACGAACATGTAATGTAAAAAATAAATTGAAAACCAACAACCAAACTCAACATGGTGTGTGTGTGTGTGTGTGAATTCATGCACGAGTGGCATGTGACACTCAGGTCAGTGTGAGCCTTGGAAACACAGGCATCACATTTGCAGCATCTCAGGTTTGTTTATTGATTTTTGTTTATTGTTTTTTGATTGTACATAAGTGGTAGGCACTCCACCCACCTGTCCCAAATTTTCCTCATGGCAGCCAGTTTGTCATTTCGCCAGTGGATGGGTCGTGTATCTCTGTTATCAAATCGAATAATTTTTGAAAGGACATGAAACTGTTGTAAGAACATAGTTGCCCGGAATATAGGCCTGCCAGACTCTGCATCCCACAGACGTTTTGTAGCCTCATTGTTTGAGCGATATACTCCTGCTAAAATAAACAGACCCATGAATGCTTGGAGGTCTAACAGGTCGATTTCTCTCCAGGTGTCCCCAAACAGACCCTTCCCCACCAGGTCTATCATCTCCAGTATAAATATAAATCTGTGTTGTCTTCCACATCTGAGACATCCTCCTCTATCTCTCGTTTAGTTTCAGTGCACTCTTCATCATGTCCAAAAACCTGGTCCAGAACCTCTTTGACAGATAACCGCTTGGTCAGTCGCCTACTCATTGTGCTCAGAGTAAAAGGAGTGCAAGGCAAACATCAAGCTATATATATGGGGTCTGTGTGAAGATGATACATTGATTAGTCTGGAAGGTGTGGTTCATGTGGGGGATAGGCACATAAGTGCAGGAAAGAGATGGGTTCACATAACAGACACCTGTCTAGTCTAGTGAAGATATGATACATCATTTCATCAGGAAGTTGGTTCACGCGGGAGGACCGGCACATAAGCGCGGGAAAGAGATGTCTACCTGCAAAAGGCATTGTTCAGTCTGAAATGTGTGTGAGTGAGTGAGTGAGTCTGGGTGGTGTGTATGGGGATGTTTTCTGTCTGATGGATGAATATAGTCTGAATACCCATTCATTTCCTATGGCGATCACTTTTGACCGGGAACACCACAGGTGTAACAAGGCTGACTAAAACACTCAAAATTCAATGAAAGAGGTGATGATCACTTCTACATGTTTAAGTGCATAGTCTGGAGGATATCATAAGGTCTTGAGGCAATCAGATGTAAAACACAATATTTAGAGCGTTTTAAGTTGTAAATCGGTCAGATTTGACCCGAACACAACAGGAAGGTTAGATCTGGCAATGCTGGTTGTTTCATGCTTTTGAAATACAAAAATCCTTCCCAAATATTAATGAAAATACCATCTGTGGTGCTCAGTGAGACTTAAGATTCCACCATAATATAAGAATAACATTTTAAAATCTGCATAAGCCGTGAAAACCTCCGCCAGTTCGACATTTTATCGTAATAATGACATACTTTTCACGTCACGAGATACTTTCTCATAATTCCGACATACGTTCTCGTACTAGCGACATTCTGAAACATTTGTTATTCTGTGTCGCCACCATACTTTCCATCTCCTAAAAAATTTAAACACTAGAAACCCTATTATATCGAGTTTCACGGCATCTCCCAGACCGTCTCTGTGGTCACGTTCCAAACCACCACCTAGAGCCCTAAATAGTGAGCTTAATTAGCTAACTAACAACAACAGCGCCACCGTTTGACACTATAGTACGTAGTACATAGCGTTCGGTTTGAAACGCTATTTCTTTCCCCCTCTCCCACCCGTTTCTCGACAAACCCCACCTACTGCAAAACATGAGCTCCGATGCTATTGGTCGCTTGGCACGTCGCTCAACCTTCTAGCCAATCCCGCAACAGACTACGCGGTTCGCGAATACGGGTCGGGTTGCGAAAATGGCGTGTTTTTTAATCGGTTAGCGGTCGCTACGGGAGACGTAGACGCTTCGAGAGCGAGTCGGTGTGGGAAGAGAAACCGCTTAGCTGCGTATACATGAAAAATGAAGGTACGTCTGACTATATATGTATTAACAACGCCAAAGAGTATTAAAAATGCGGTTCGTTTTTTATTCTTTGATGGCTAGCTTTAGCGAGCTAACCCGCATACTAATGTACTACGTAGATTAGTATGACAAGAGTACGGGTTGTATTAGGGTGTGCTTACTACGTAGTACGCTAGTATTAACTCAAACCCGCTAGATAACAGTGCCGAAGAGTACATATTGCGTACCGTAAAGCCGATTTAGACCCTGCGAAAAGTGCGTACTACATACATAATACTGTGGTTGGTATTCGATAAGATACCTGCGCTCACCGGCCACTTTATTAGGTACACCAGTTTGCTCTGATATGGCGCGTTATTCTGCCATCAGAACATGGCATGCTGTGGTCGTAAAGGGGTGCGCACACGGTCAGCAACAATACTCAGGTAGGCTGTGGGGTTTAAGCGACGCTCAGTTGGTATTAAGGGTCCCAAAGCGTGCCATTATCGTTGACTGACCCTGCCACCCGTATCCTGTAGGTAACTATAAACGCAATACAGTAATAAGTGCTATTAGATCCTAACATACCTCGTTTTCCCGTTACGTGTCTCGTTTCTTGTCGTGCAGCGAGTCTTCACTCTGTCGGAGAAAGCCTGGAGCGGCTCTTGCCTGCAGTACAAGTGGCAGAAGTCTTTAGGGAACTATCTGGCCGTCGCCGGGTGAGGAAGGAAGGATTCATGGAACTGGTGGGTGCTCTGCTGGACCAAACCCGTGACCCGCTCTTGTTCTGTCTTTCCCATTTTCAGACCCGACAATTCGGTGAAGATCTTCGACCGGCATGGGCAGAAGATCAACGAGATGAGCCTCCCGGGGTGAGCGCCGGACCTGCGGGGCCAACATGAACACTTTCAGTTCCATTCACGATTATCGATGTTACATTCAGTACAAGACTGAAGTGCAGAACAACACATTTTGTGTATACATGTTTAAACAAACAAAAAAAATTGCCAAGGACGATTAGCGTAAAAGAAACGCCCTACTGTAGCTTCACCATCGCTTAACTAGCCGAGTGAAGAAATTCTGTTTTTATTTATGAAGAAAGCTTTATGTATAAAAACGAAACATGTAAACAAAAAGACTCTTTAGTCCTTTGGTTGACAGAAACTTTCTCCTCAAGGCCGTTACACACGGATTTAATATAATATAACACAGTAAATATATTCGAGCTCATATACCTGTATATAAACGCCCTTTTTTCGCGATTTTTGGCGGACAACAACTCGCTGACCAATCAGAGTCGCTTCTGGTGTTGGCATAGCAACAGTCAAGCTGTGCTGATCACATTTGAAACAGCTGATTTGGAAAAACCCTAGACCTTTTACTTATGAAGGCGTCTAAGTGTACAGTATGTTTAAGCAATGCAGAGCTCAGCCGCTAGAGGGTGCCGTTACCTGGGTAATGTAATTGTATGGATTATGTGAAAAGAAAAGTATGAAAACCGTTTAAATGAAGATGAAAATCTTCTGACTGTTGATCCATGTGACGTCAGCTGAGGGACTTTTTTAAAGCTTTGCTGTGACTTGCGTAGGAAGTGTACGTCTCTGGACTGGGATAAAGACGGCGACACGCTGGCGGTAATTGCGGAAAAATCCAGCTCCGTTCATCTGTGGGACGCCAACGTGAACAAGACGTCGCAGCTGGACAGCGGAATGAGGTTCCCTGTGTTGATTCTAGATTTATTAATGACGGGTTAAAAAAGTCGATGTGAAGTCTGAGAGCTGCGATTCTTAAGGGAACTGTGAATTCGAACCGCTGTTCTTCAGTAGATATCCAAATGTAATAGATATACTTTTGCTGCTCTAAATAGCTCATTTTTTATTTGTTTTGTTCTTTCTGCTTTAATTCTGGTCGTTATTCTGGGCTGGGTCGCTGGGGACGGATGTGTGTATTGAGGATGGGATCGGGGATGATCCAGGAGTTACTGGATCATGTGGAGGTTGCTGTTGCAATCCCGGGGAATGATCCCCTCCCCTATCCCCCTCCCGTCCCGACCTGGCCAGAACGCCTCACTGGGACTCGAACCCTAAACCGAATGTTCTCAATCACTACAGAGAGATCAGCTGTCTTTCCTGCTCTGGTCCAAGACTGGCCCTCTGCTGGCGGTCGGAACGTCCAAAGGAAACCTGCTCATCTACAACCAGCAAACGTCACGCAAGATCCCTGTGCTGGGTACCGTTTGACGATCTCATTCTCTCTCTCTCTCTCACACACACACACACACACACACACACACACACCACACACACTACACATACACATACACATACACACACACACACCACACACTTGTACAGTGGTGCTTGGAAGTTTTGTGAACCCTTTAGAATTTTCTATATTTTCTGCATAAATATGACCTAAAACATCATCAGATTTTCACACAAGTCCTAAAAGTAGATAAAGAGAACCCAGTTAAACAAATGAGACAAAAATATTATACTTGGTCATTTATTTCATTGAGCAACATGATCCAATATTTACATATTAGTGTGGGCAAAGTATTTGACCCTCTAAATTAGTCAGTTAGTCAGGTTTTTTGAAGGTGAAAATGAGAATCAGGTGTGACAGGATGACCATCAGGTGTTTTATTTAAAGAACAGGGATCTATCAAAGTCTTGCTCTTCACACAACACACATTTGTGGAAGTGTATCATGGCACCAACAAAGGAGATTCTGACCTCAGAAAAAGAGTTGTTGATGCTCATCAGGCTGGAAAAGGTTACAAAACCATCTCTAAAGAGTTTGGACCCCACCAATCCACAGTCAGACAGATTGTGTACAAATGGAGGAAAATTGAAGACCACTGTTACCCTCCCCAGGAGTGGTCGACCAACAAAGATCACTCCAAGAGCAAGACGGTGTAATAGGTTGGTGAGGTCACAAAGGACCCCAGGGTAACTTCTAAGCAACTGAAGGCCTCTCTCACATTGGCAAATGTTAATGTTCATGAGTCCACCATCAGAAGAACACTGAACAACAATGGTGTGCATGGCAGGGCTGCAAGGAGAAAGCCACTGCTCTCCAAAAAGAACATTGCTGCTCGTCTGCAGTTTGCTAAAGATCACGTGGACGAGCCAGAAGGCTACTGGAAGAATGTTTTGTGGACGGATGAGACTAAAATAGAAGTTTTGGGTTTAAGAGGAAAGGGAAAATGCTACATTCCAGCATAAGAAACCTTATCCCATCTGTGAAACATGGTGGTGGTAGTATCATGGTTTGGTCCTGTTTTGCTGCATCTGGCAGGACGGCTTGCCATCATTGATGGAACAATGAATTTCTGAATTATATCAGAGAATTCTAAAGGAAAATATCAGGACATCTGTCCATGAACTGAATCTCAAGAGAAGGTGGGTCATGCAGCAAGACAACGACCCTAAGCACACAAGCCGTTCTACCAAAGAATGGTTACAGAAGAATAAAGTTCATATTTTGGAATGGCCAAGTCAAAGTCCTGACCTTAATCCAATGGAAATGTTGTGGAAGGACCTGAAGCGAGCAGCTAATGTGAGGAAACCCACCAACATCCCAGAGCTGAAGCTGTTCTGTACGGAGGAATGGGCTAAAATTCCTCCAAGCTTTTGTCTACTTTTGCCACTCACTAATATGTAACATTGGATCATTTTCCTCAATAAATAAATGAAAGTATAATATTTTTGTCTCATATGTGTAACTGGGTTCTCTTTATCTAATTTTAGGACTTGTGTGAAAATCTGATGACGTTTTAGGTCATATTTATGCAGAAATATAGAAAATTCTAAAGGGTTCACGAACTTTTAAGCACCACTGTACGGTGATCTGATCGTATCGTGACCGGCGTTCGTTCTCTGAGCAGGTAAACACACTAAGAAGATCACGTGTGGCTGCTGGAGCTCCCAGAACCTGCTGGCACTGGGGAGCGAGGACCGCAACGTGACGGTCAGCAACCATGAAGGAGACACCATCCGCCAGGTGTGTTGTGTGTGTGTGTGTGTGTGTAAAAAAGTTGTGTAGCAGAAGCAGGTTGTTATTTACCGTCCATTATTTTGTCACCAGACCTCCGTCAGGGCCGATCCGGCGGATATCCAGTTCTCAGTGATGAAGACGGATGAGAGATCATCACCCGGAGAGAGCACTGTGGGTACACACACACACACACACACACACACACACACACAGCATTACTTAGTGTGGTCTGATCAAAACACACAAACAATTTGTATGTCCGATCTATGATATATTAACTCATTTCCTGATTTATTTTCACTTTATATGGTATAGTTTTATATTGTCTGTCTGATTATACTCTTCACAATAGGACATTTCTCTTTTGAAAATATTAGGCCACATACTATTTTAATGATTTATATTTAACAGACGCTGTGGCAGCTTGGCAGAAGTGAGATTTGAATCCTGGACCTTCTGGTCCATAGTCCAGTACCTTAACCGCTAGGCTACCACAGTCCGATTATACAGAATGATGATATTTGTTCTCTCTGTTCATATTTAGTTAGCTTCTGCTTATTTAAGCTGTTACTACAAACGTATTCGTTAGATAGCTTCGTTTAATTCTTACATATTAACACCTAAGAGTGGTTGAGTCTCGGCCCTCCCAAGGTTTCCTCCTTATAACGTTTAGGGATTTTCCTTGCCACTGTCGCCCTAGGCTTGCTCAGTTTGGGACTGGGCTTAAATGGTAGAAAATAACCTGTTTATTTTTCGTAATGCTTGGTTTGATGCTTTTGTTCTGAGCAGATTCAACCCAATACCGGAAATAATGCTCAATACAAACTCAAACTGGCTCTCACTCTGTATACTGTAATGTCTGAAATGCTTCGTAGCCTACGTAAGAAAACATCGGAGGCTTTCTTAAGATAATGTTTGAGAACGTCTCAGTGTTTGCCTTAAGAACCTTTGCAAGTTTTTCCTTGAGAACGCTTTTTTGAACCCGAACCCCAGATTTCCTTCGTCTGTGTTCCTGTGGATCATAATTTGTTCCTAATCTTACAGGTGAGCGTTGCGGTGGGGAAGAAGACCCTGTTCCTGTTCAACCTCAACGACCCGGATAACCCTATCGAGCTGGCATTCCAGCAACGCTATGGCAACATCGTCTCCTACCGCTGGTAAACGAACCTCAGTTCTGAGGAATAACGACTCAAAACTACCCCGGCATTTCCTGAAGGAAGGACAACAGGGCTCGAAATGTGGCAAGCGGAAAGAGTGGCTCGTGTCCCAATACTTTTGGCCGCATGCAGCTCTGTGTGTGAGTGTATGAGTGTGTAAGGTAATCTGGCGTGCCTGTTTGTGGAGATTACGAGGTGTGACTCGCACACACATATACACAGACTCAGGGTTGCCAGATCCCACAAGAGCAACGAGCCCAAAAAAGCCCAAAACAGGCGACCTACTACAGAGTGACCACGTGATTAGTTAATAAAAATAATAAGAGTGATGATGTGTATTTGCTTTTTAACTTTAGAGGTTGAAGAAAACCAACAATATTGGAGAGAGATAAAGGATAAGCTACAGACTTAGAATAAGCAGATCTGGCAACCGTGACATGACCGAAGGACTTGCGCTAAAAAATCCCAGGTACAGTTCGCCCTATGTTGACTCCAAAGGTCTCGATTAGTTGCTTACACATATACAGAGACACGAATCAGGGTTGCCAGATCCCACAAGAGAAACAAGTCCAATAGAAACAAACTGGCCAAAACTACAATGTAAGTTGACCACTTGATCAGTTAATAAAACAATAATAACAAAAATAAAAATGTACATTTGCTTTTTAACTTTAGAGGTTGATCAAAACCAACCTGCCAGAATTTGAGAGAAAGAAACAAGAACACTTTAGAAACAAATCCCAAAAACCTGCTTACACAAGAATTTGTAATCGATTTTATAGAAAAATACGGCCAAAGTCACTTAGAATAAGCGGACATGGCAACTTTGACATGACCGAAGGACTTATGCTAAAAAATCATGCCTCAGCCCAGGTACAAATCCGCCCCATGTTGACTCCAAAGGTCTCGATTAGTTGCTTACACATATACAGAGACACGAATCAGGGTTGCCAGATCCCACAAGAGAAACATGTCCAATAGAAGCAAACTGGCAAAAAAAAGAAGCCTAAAACAAAGTAGCGACTTACTATAATGGAAGTTGACCACTTGATCAATTAATAAAATAATAACAAAAATAAAAATAATGTACATTTGCTTTTTAACTTGAGGTTGAACGAAACCAACTTGCAGGAATTTGAGAGAAAGAAACAAGAACACTTTAGAAACAAATCCCAAAAGCTGCTACCACCAGTATTTGTAAGCGACAGTATAAAAAAATATGCCCAAATGCGCTTAGAGTAAGCAGACCTGGCAACCGTGACATGAATGACGGATGTCCGGTAAAAAAATCCCTCAGCCCAGGTACAACCCGCCCCATGTTGTCTGCAATTGTTTAGTTACTTACACACACACACACACACACACACACACACACACACACACACACACACGTATATAAATAGACATGAATCGGGGTTGCCAGATCCCACAAGAGAAACAAGCCTAAAAGAAGCGAACTGGCAAAAAAAAGCCAAAACTACAGTGAATAACATAATAATAATAATAACAACATAATAATAACGATGGATTCCACTAAAAACTCCCGCCTCTGCACGTGGATCTACAGCGTTGATTGGCTGTTTTTATTTCCTATTATCCTTTATCCGAATTAAGACCTCGGTTGCTAAAGGGAACGGACGTTGGTCGGATGGATGCTAATGGGGGCTGGCCTGTAACCCAGCTGCACTCCGGCCCATGTCGGCTCCGCCCCTGGTGAAACAGTGATGCATTTCACAGCGTACGATATATGGCGCGAGACAGGTTTTATTTCCGTTATTTCGCTTAATCCGCTCAGAGGAAAAACATCAAAACAAGCGTTCGAAAGAATTTCGCAAACAAGACATATATTTACTTAAGTAATTATTACAATTTCTACGTAAGGTTACGAAAACACTTACGAACATGACGTCTTCAAGAATACCACTTGTTCTTAGAATTAAGAAATCAGTTAAGGACAAAAAAATTTAAGTAAGTTATTTGAAGAATATCAATTTTTTTTGTAACTTCTTACTGAAGATTGAACCTAAGATAAACACCTACGTAAGATTAAAACACAAAAAAAAATTTCCCGTGCAGGTACGGCGACGGCTACATCATGATCGGCTTCTCGCACGGCTACTTCGTGGTGATCTCCACGCACATCCGCGAGATCGGCCAGGAGCTGTTCCAGGCTCACAATCACAAGGACAGCCTGAGCAGCATCGCCATCTCTCAGGCCCTCAACAAGGCGGCGTCCTGCGGAGACAACTGGTGCGTCCGGAGCCGTCCTAAGCCTGTTCCATTAGTTACGATAAATGGCCGGAGTATGTGTGACCCTCTCCACTCTTTGCAGCGTCAAGATCCACGACCTGACGGACCTGAAGGAGATGGATGCCATCGTCACGCTGGACGAGGAGACCAAAGGTAGCCGGCTTTCAGATCGGACCGGATCGGGCAGAAAGGCGTCCGGACATTCTCTAAATTGGACACGTGTTTCCGTCAGGGCTCGATCAGATCTGCTGGACGGACGACGGGCAGCTGCTGGCCATTTCCTCTCAGCAGGGCAGTCTGCACGTCTATCTGACCAAACTGCCCATCCTGGGGAACAGCTGCGGCACCCGCCTGGCCTACCTCACGTCCCTGCTGGAGGTCACCGTGGCCAATCAGGTGGAGGGGGTGAGTCTGAAGATTAGGAACGCTTTTGTGTTTTGTTTTGTTTTTTTAAATGAAGACGATTGCTGGGAATAATACCGATAAACGGCATAAGAAATATCGTAACCTCGTATCCTGAGCTACGCAACATTTTTGGGGGGGAAGTCTTAAAAATATTTTTAAAATGTGTTTTTCTTAGCTTTGTTCTTAAGAAAAAAGTTACGAAAAATTGTTATTAATCAAATAACTTAAGAATTTTTTTGTCCTTAACTCTTTTCTTAAGAACAATTCAAAGAACAGGTGGAAAACGTGACATTGTTAAATTTTTTGAACGTTTAGTCCGTTCTTGGAACAGACGTACGACTGACCTTGTTTTCGGGTCTTAAGAAAAAAATCTTCTTAAAAGTTTGTCTTAACTTCGTGTTAAGAAAAAATGTATGAAAAAGTATTAATCAAATAACTTAAGAATTTTTTCGCAAATATTTTAAACAAGTGGTATTCTTAAAAATACTTAGAAATAGTCATTTTAATTATTACTTAAGTAAAATTATTTCTTGTTTGCGAATTTTTTCTAATGTTTGGTCCATTCTTGGAACAGACATACGACGTACTTTCCGGGTCTTTTTTTCCCGCAAATACTTTAAATAAGTGGAATTTCTTGAAATGTTCTGTTCTGTAATGTTTTCTTAACTTACATAGTAATTTTTAATTTTACTTAAGTAAAACCTGTTTCTTGTGTGCGAAATTTTTTTTTTAATTCTTGGTTCGATGGCTGTCCTCGGAGCGAATAAACTAAATAAGGAAAATAATGGTAAATGCCATTATTTTCGTGGTGGCGGCCTCGGGAGCGTAGTCCTTTAAATCACTGGGTAACTGTACAGGACCAAATTGGAAAAAAAGGGGCAAGAACACTGTAATCCAGAAATCCAGTCATTCCGTGTGGGTGCGAAACTTTTGCCTGTCGTCCACAGGAGGGCCGCGGTGACCTTGGCGGTGGAGGTGGAGCCCAACTTCATCGCGGTGGGGCCGTACCACCTGGCCGTGGGGATGAACAACCGGGCCTGGTTCTACGCCCTGGGAGACGGTGGTGAGTTTGGAGCCGCGTCCTTCGGTTCGAACCCCAGCCGTTCTAATGGGTGATTAATACCGTCGGTGTGCTTGTAGAAGTGGAGCGCCTGAAGGACACCGAATATCTGGGCACGGTGGTCAGCCTGTGTCTCAACTGCGACTACGCAGCCGCTCTGTTCGAGGGAAAAGTCCAGCTGCACATGGTAAGGCTTTCTCTAAGGGTTCACAAACTTCTTCCCTACAGCTGTAGCTACCTAGCTGTAAGTGCCAGTTGTATAATTTGTAGTTTGTGTGTGTGTGTGTGTGTGTGTAGATCGAGGGCGAGGATCGGGACGTTCAGGAGGACCGACAGACGAAGCTGTTCCCTGATTCGGATAATAAATATCGTATCCTCAGCCACGCCCTGACTACGATTCCTCTTTCTTCGGAACAGATTGTACGGCCCACCTTTTTCCCTTTTTTTTCCATGTCGTAATAAAAAAAAAATCTCTTAAATTGTTTTTTCTAACTTTGTTTACGAAAAAATTGGTTATTCTCCAAATAGCTTAAGAATGTTTGTCTTAACATTAAGAACAATTCCAAAAAGAGATTTTCTTGAAAATGCAAGATTTTTTTCGCATTCCTCAGCCACGCCCTGATTACGGATTCCCTCTTCTTCGGAACATACGTACAACCCACTTTTCTTTAAAAGAAATTCTCATAATATGTTTTCTTAAATTCGTCTTAAGAAAAAAAGTTACGAAAAATTGTTATTATTGAACTAACTTAAGATTGTTTTTTCCTTACTTTTTCTTAGAACAATTCGAAGAACAAGTGGTATTCCTTGAAAGCTTTATACATTCTTAAATGTTTTTCTTAACCTTACGTAGTACTGAAATTTTACTTAGTAAAAACATTTCTTTTGCAAAAATTTTCAAAACGTTTTGGTTTCCATGTCTTTGGAACAGATGTAAGGCCCCTTTCTTTTTTTTTCATGTCTTAATAAAGAAAATCTATCTTCAAAGATGTGTGTTGCATAAAAACAAGTTACGAAAAATGTTATTCATCAAATAAGATTTTTTTTCTTAACTTTTTTCTTAAGAACAATTCTAAGAATAAGTGGTACTCTTGAAAACGTTATGTTCTTAAATGTTTTCTTAACCATACAAAAGTAAAAATATCTTGCTTGCTAAATTTTTCAGACGCCTGGTTTGATGTTTTCCCTCTGAGCGGATTAAGAATTAAATTTTTTTTTAAAGTAATGTTTACTTAACCTTAAATAGAAATTGTAATTAAGTAAATATATAACTTGTTTGCGAAATCTTTTCAAATATTTTTTTTTGGGTCTTAAGAAAGAATAACTTAAGTTTTTCCTTACTCTTAAGAACCATTTCCAAAACCAAGTGGTTTCGTGAAAATGTTACGCCTTAAATATTTTCTTACTTTACGTAGTCATTGTCATTATTACTTAAGTTAAAAACCTTTCGTTTACCATTCCAAAAGGATTTTGTTACGATAATATTCTAAAGATACACTTATTTTCTCCGAGAATGCATTTACGTACATTCTTACGTACTTCTCAGTGTTGTCTTAAGAAACTTCGCAAGTTTTTTGTTGTAAGAAATTTTTCGTGTAATCCGGTCGGCCCTCGTCTACGATTTTTTATTTTTATGAATGAATAACTAACCCAGCCTGTCCATGGGAACAAACCTAAACGTCAAATGTGACTTTAGGCAAAAGTTTTGGCACCTCCAGATTTTTTGTACGGTCACCGATTATTAGACTTGATCTGACCACGGACGCACAAACTTTTGCGTACGATTTTTAAGAGTTAGATGACCGGATGGGAGCCACCTACCCAGCCAGGAGGACTGGCGCACCATTTACGAACCATTCATGGTTCCCTGCGATTTCTAGGATCTGGCAACCCTGAGTAGAAATGAGTGGGAATAAAAGCAACACATTTTTCCTCTCTCGTTTACTTCTCGTTTTCTGTCTCACACTTCAGACTGGCCTCATTCAGTGTTTCTACATCGAAGACTGGCAGAGCGTCAACGAGTATCGCCACCCTGTGGGCGTGCGCAAAGTGTTCCCCGACCCCAACGGAACTCGCCTCGTGTTCATAGACGACAAGAGCGACGGCTTCCTGTACTGCCCGGTAGCCACACGCACTCCTTTATTTTTAGCTTTCACCTTTGTGTCTTTTCTCTCAACGTCCTCAACTCCACTTCTTCTGGAGCGAGCCTATGAAAGATCACGGGCCTGAGGCGTAAGCACGCCACTGATGGGACACCGGGCTGTTGCAGAGCTTGTAGGACTTCAGTCGTACATGACCAAACGCGCCTGTGTGACACCCGACCTGGCCTGAAGGCATAACCAGGACTCGAACCCGGGTCATTGTGGTGTTGCTAGCAGAGTGACCCCAGCTGAAGCTCTTTTCCTACTGGTGGCTCAGTTTGGTCTCAGATTGCAACTGCAGTTCATTTTGCAGCCAGCAGGGGCTCTAAGACAGTGGCAAAGAAAAACTCCCTAAACGTCGTACATAAGTTAGTTTTTTTTTATATGTATTTTTTTTCCAGAGAGTTACATTTAAGAACTTTATCAACTTCTTATGTTCGTCTTAAGAAATTTTGCAAGTTTTTTCTTAAGAATGCTTTCGTGAATCCGACCCCTCGTCTACGATGATTTGTTTTTATGACTGAAATAAAGCTAAGGCAGCCTGCCCAGGTACAAAAGGAAAAAAGCTATAATTAATATAAATATATTATGTAATAAATATAATTTAAAAAATATATAAATCTCTTTTTATTAATATAAAGTTAATATTTTAAGTTAATATAAATAATGTTTATTTTTGCCAATAAAGATTAGCAATGAATTGATTTGCAACTTTTTAGATACTCGTAAGGGGAGCTCCAAGGGAAATTTTCAAAATTTTTTTTATTTTATAGCCACTGCTCTAAAATAAACTCTTCCTTTCTTATTCAGGAGCTTTTGGCCTTCCATATCGCGTCAAATCAATGTGAATCCGAATTGTTTGTACCTCTCCGCTCTAGGTGGACGCCTCCTTGTTTGAGATCCCCGACTTCTCCTCGACAATAACCGGCGTGCTGTGGGAGAACTGGCTGAACGACAAGTGCGTTTTTGTGGCGTTCGACGAGGACAAGGCGTACACCTACGCCTTCCACAAGGGCACCATCCAGGGTAACCACGGTAACGGTCCGATCAAAGTCGAGGTCGTAGAGGCCTCCATTAAATCGCTCGTTCCGGTTCAGGTTCCGCGGTCGTTCTGGTGGGAGCCACCAAGCTGCCGTTCTACCACAAGCCCCTGCTGCTGTATAATGGCGAGCTGACGTGCCAGACGCAGAGCGGCAAGACGAGCACCGTGGCTCTGAGCACGCACTCCTTCCTCCATCGCTCCCGCGCCGGCTCCGGCAAGGAGAAGTTCCAGAGTCAGCTCCAGCAGGCCATTAAGCTCAAAAGGTAGGTGCATCCGTACAGCTCGTATGTCAGGAATCCTGAGAACGAAGCGTTCAACGTGGTTCGTCCGGGCAGGTTCTCGGAGGCGTGGTCCGTCTGTTCGGCTCTGGGCTGCCCCGAAGCCTGGGAGGAGCTGGGCAGGGCGTGCCTGCGTCACATGGAGGTGGAGCTGGCCATCAGGGTGTATCGGAGCGTGGGTAACGTGGGCATGGTGCTGTCCCTGGAGGACATCAAGGTAAGCCAGGATGGTTTAAAACCTAGGGGTCGGAACCGCCGAATTTAACGCGAGCCCTTCCCTCTGTGCTCGCAGGGGATCGAGGACCAGAACCTGCTGGCGGGCCACCTGGCCATGTTCTGCAACGACTTCAACCAGGCTCAGGATTTTTACCTGGCCCTCGCCCTACCCGCATGGCAGCCCGAGGTCTGAGGCCGCCCGCACACCATTGTCACGTCTCGTACGTCTGCCACGCCGTGACTGGTTTGTTTCATTGTGTGTAGATGAGGCGGGACCTGCAGCACTGGGACAGCGCCCTGCAGCTCGCCAAGAGGCTCCGGCCGAACGAAATCCCGTTCATCTCCAAGGAGTACGCCGTGCAGCTGGAGTTCGTGTGAGTGTTAGAAGCGAGACAGTTTGTAGTTTACAGGAATAGAGGTTGATATGAAATGCTGTCGGTTTTCGGTCCCGCAGAGGAGATTACACCAACGCGCTGGCGCACTACGAGAAAGGCGTGACCGGGGACAACAAGGTAAGCTTCTACAAGATAAACTGTGTGTGTACAGTAAGTCCCCTAGATGCGAAACGTTGGCTAACGGACTGTCAAAGATGCGAACATGGTTGTGCGGTACGTTGAAATTGATTGAAATAACTGCAAGATTAAAACCTAGGTTTGTTCGTATCTCTGGCGCTTAACGAAGGCGAGCAGAACAGGCTTTATCAAGAAAGCGGGAGATGAACATTAGAAGCCGGCACAGAGCATAGCTTTATTAAGAAACGGAAAAACCACTGGAGAACTGGGTGCAATAGCGAAACTAAGACCTGGACGTACGGAGTCCACAAACACCAAAACGCAGCAAACAGGAACGGCGTGATACGCGGACGAGGACGAGATGAACCGAAACAGAAGCGAAACGTACTCAGTTCGAGCCGAACAAAGCTTGGTGGTAAATCACCGAACTAATGAGGCAAAAACTAAACAGCTGAACTAAATCAGGAAGCACTAAAACGTAAAAGCGCAGGGATCCCAATGAAGGAGGCTGGGAAGTGGAGTCCGGTACAGTCCATGCCTCCTTTTTGTGACATTATCTCACTATTTTAAACCCAGAAAGTCTGGTACTAAGCGAAAACCCAGTGATGATCATTATAAGAAGTGGCAAGCCGCTAAATTCATTGGACTTTTGGAAATGCTAAGCCACTCTCAGAACAGAACCGGTTTGTATCTAGGGGACTTGTTAGTGCTTGCAGTTTTGTATTACTGTATGGTAGAGAAGGCTCACCCAAGTGCCGCAGCGGTCTAAAACCTTGGACTGTTACTGCTGAACTGATGGTGGTAGTGGGGTTCGTACCCTTCAAACCCTATGCATATTTGTTTTTGTTTTTTTTAAGTACCAGGAGCATGACGAGAGCTGTCTGGCCGGAGTGGCCCGCATGTCCATCCGGATGGGCGACATCCGCCGAGGTGCCAACCAGGCCATCAAACACCCGAGCAGAACCCTGAAGAAGGAGTGCGGGGCCATCCTCGAGAGCATGAAGGTACCAATGTTAATTCATTTGAAGACTGGAATCAGACTTAAGGGACTGTATGTAATGACGCCGGTCTTTTTTTGCAGCAATACTCCGAAGCCGCGCAGCTGTACGAGAAAGGCCAGTACTACGACAAGGCTGCGTCGGTCTACATTCGCTGCAAGAACTGGTAAACCCACTGGCTTCAGTCAGAGTTTATGCATTGAGACGTCTAGGCTGCTCAGAGAGGTTGGGTCCCAGCTAGGGGCCCATTTAGGGGGTTTTCCTCGCCACTGTTGCCCCAGGTTTGCTCGGTTAGGGCTGTGGGCCTAGAGAGTTGTATAGCTGCTTCGACACAGTGCTGTGCTGTGAACAAAGCCTTCACTCTGGGCCCAGACAGGGTTGCCGGTGCAGTGCCGGGGCTGGGACTTGACCAGACGTCTCTGGGGTGCTGGGCCAAGAAATGGTGCCAACTTCAATGTAATATTTTGCTTATTTTTTTTTTTTAACCCTGGGCCAAGGTTGCACTGGGGTCCAGAGCCCAGTCTGTCCTCCGTTCCATCCAGTCCTTCTATTCATTCAATCCATAAAATAAATCCATCCAATAAATCCCCATCCATTAGATACAGCCAGTTGTGTCTGTGTGACGCCTGACCTGGCCAGAAGGCTAGCATCTCGCCCATCTCCAGTAATAGAACTAACTAATTTTATGATTTTCCGTCTTAGGGCAAAGGTTGGGGAGCTTCTGCCACAGGTGAGCTCTCCGAAGATTCACCTGCAGTATGGCAAAGCCAAGGAGGCAGACGGAAAGTACGAGCACCCCCCCCACCCTCGAAATTTTTATTGTTATACAACCTTTGTGACGCCACATCATGAGCCGATTCCTTTTCAGATACAAAGAGGCAGCGCTGGCCTACGAGAGCGCCCGCGACTGGGACAGCGTGATCCGGATCCTGCTGGAGCACCTGAACAATCCAGAGGAGGCGGTCCGGATCGTCCGGGAAACCCAGTCCGTGGACGGAGCCAAGATGGTGGCCAGGTCAGAACTTTAGAAACTGATCAGTCCACCCGGGGCGGTAGATGGAGGGACTTTAGGACCGTGGTTTTTGTGCCCTCAGGTTCTTCCTGCGCCTGAGCGACCACGGCTCGGCCATCCAGTTCCTGGTGATGTCGCAGTGCAGCGACGAGGCCTTCCAGCTCGCCCAGCAGCACGGCCAGATGGAGGTGTACGCTGACATCATCGGTGAGGTCGCACAGATGATCTGTTTGATGGGTAAACTGTAATGGGTTCGAAACGGGGACGAAAAAAAACGCAGGTCAGGTTTTTAAAAGAACCCGCACATGTTACCGCCGCTGCGTACAATTTGTAATCGGAGCTAGTTCTCATTTTGGCATTGTTAAAATCAGGCTGACCAATCAGAGCTCGGTTGCCGGGCAGAACAGCTCAAGAGCTTATAGGACGAGCAACACGCTGACTCTAAAAGCATGGCTATTAAAGAAAAGATCTGGTGGAATAGAACTGAAAGGCTGGGGAACGATGGTGATGAACCTTTATCTAAGTTTCTCTGTTCATGCCTGCAAAAAAACAAACTATAGTCCCACTACTTCGCACCAGACACATCAGACTCACCCAGTCTCACTTGATAAGGAGAAAAGGAACTCCAGTCTGTGCCTCCATCACACACATAGTAACGAACTCCCTACGTACCAAAGAGAGAGAGAGAGAGAGAGAGAGAGCTTAGCCAAAATATTCCATTCTCATTTCTTTAAAAAGAAAGAAAGGAAAAATGCTCGCACTGCAGAGACCTGCTTCCACAGAGCCGGTCTTTTCATTGAAAAATCTAAATTCGGAGCACGGTTTTTGCTGGAGGGATTCACTGAATATTCGGCAGCCGAAATTATTCAGCTGGAAAATGCAAAAAAAAGCACATTCGGTGTTAGTCTGAATCATTTCGGTTGCCAGGTATTTGGTACATCCGTAACAAAAAGTGTACATTTTTCTACACCTGTTTCTTTATTAGATATGTAACACACAGTGCACCCTACATTTTGTCCGTGTGTGTTTCGTGTGTGTGTGTGTGTGTGTGCAGGCCCGGAGGCCAGCATGGAGGACTACCAGAGCATAGCGCTCTATTTTGAGGGCGAGAAGAAGCACCTGCAGGCGGGGAAGTTTTTCCAGAAGTGTGGACAGTACAGCAGGGTGACCGAGCTCGCTTCAGTTTTTTAATTTACATATTTCCGGTCGTGTTGAATTGAAAACGCGTCCGACTTTTTGTTTCTGCGCTCTTTGGCGGGCGTTAATGGGAATCGTCCATCGTGGAGATGCCTCTGGCTCACTCCCCGATTCTTTTTCAGGCCCTGAAACATTTTCTGAAGTGTCCCAGCGCAGACGATCATTTGGCTATAGAAATGGCCATTGAGACGGTGAGGAAGGGGGGCTGAATAAAGCTAAGAAAAGGAACCGATTTAGCATTATTTACACTCTAGCACTGCATCCTGTCACAGGTGGGCGAGGCCAAAGACGATGCTCTGACCAATCAGCTCATCGATTACCTCATGGGTGAAAGCGACGGGATGCCGAAGGTAACGCTAGGTCGGGTCGTTGCATGTTTTGGGTCTAATTTTGTCTTTATTAACTCTGTTTTGTTTTTTTTCGTTCGCTGCTCTTGTTTTCTGCATTTAGTCTCTCAGTGTGAGTAGCGCCTCTTTGATTCTTATTCCTGAACCCTAGTCTAGACAATTCCTAGTAGACTAGTTACAGTTGTGGGTAAAATCTACACAAGCCCAGCCCTAGCGAATCGGCGCAGTCGTTAGTGCAGCATAAAGGCCGTCGTTGACTGGAGACCCATTTAGCTCCGGAACACAGCTCATGCCTCCTCTTTGATTCTTATAGTTTCCTGAACCCTAGGTCTCGTCCCCTTCCTATAGACTAGTTTTTACAGTTGTGGGTAAAATCTACACAAGCCCAGCCCTAGCGAATCGGCGCAGTCGTTAGTGCAGCATAAAGGCCGTCGTTGACTGGAGACCCATTTAGCTCCGGAAACAGCTCTGATTTGGCTCCTCCCCTTTGCCAGGACGCCAAGTACCTGTTCCGGCTCTACATGGCTCTGAAGCAGTACAGGGAGAGCGCGAGGACGGCCATCAATCATCGCCCGAGAGGAGCAGTGTGCAGGTATGGGGAGTTTTTTTCTGGATGTGTGTGTGTGGTAACTTGTATTTTTTTATACTTGTGAGGATCAAATAGTAGTATTTAGTAGCTGCAGTAATGCGCGTGTGCGTAGGCAATTTACCCGGAACGCGCATGACGTCCTGTTCAGCATGTACATGAGCTTCAGACGCAGAAGATCAAGATTTCCGGCGGAGATGGGCAACAACCTGATGATCCTCCACAGCTACATCCTGGTGAAGGTACACACACACACACACACACACACACCACACACACACACACACACAACACATGGTTTGTCTTTTGCTATCCTCACAAAAAATATCATTACACCTAGCTCTTACCCATCAGTAACCTACAGGCAAGTCTTTTGGGCTCTTTTGGCTTTTCACATAAAAGTTGCCATGTTTGTTAAAAAGCAGTTAAAAGCCGTGAGGACCAGAAAGCCGTCCTGACTAGTCAAAAATTCCGGGTTTTTCCTATCATTGTAGGGACATTTGATCCTCATTAGTATAGGCAAGACACACACACACACACACACAACACACACGTTGTGCGATATCGATTACTGATCGTGTTGATCTGTCGTCAGATACACGTGAAGAGAGGCGACCATCTGAAAGGAGCTCGCATGCTGATCCGAGTCCTCCAACAACATCAAGCAAGTTCCCATCACGTGAGTCCCCACACACACGAGCGCGGGAAAAGTTTTTGGAACCCTCTCCCTCACCACGGTTGCATTTACAGTACTGCACTATATTCTCAGTGCTGTTTTTGCTCAGGTGTCTGTGTGTGTGTGTGTGTGTGTTATTAAAAACCCAGACATCGTTCCCCATCCTGACGTCGGGCGGTCATCGAGTGCCAATCGGGCGGGGCTAAGAACTCGTCCTTCAGCTTCGCCGCCATGCTGATGAGAGACCCGAGTATCGCAACAAGATCGACCCCCAAATACAAGAAGAAGATCGAGGCCATGGTCCGGTACGACGACTCGCAACGCGCCACTAACGACCTCGGTCAA
>JAJAGP010001549.1:0-55000 GCA_025084515.1 Ancistrus triradiatus | reverse complement strand
AGTGTGGAGTTTTTCTGGGGGTTCATGAGTTTACATTATTGCTTGTTGGAGAAATATTAGCTCTGTACTCGTCGTTTTCGGTTCTCGAGCCTTGTGGGACCAATTAATGTCGAGATCCAAGGTACCCCTTTGTGCATTTCTTATCTAGTGCTCCACGTATTGGTTGCCAGATCCTTGCGACTCCTGCAATTGTGTTTCTTTGTTCTGACCACTGGGCAAACTGCGCATGCATAACTTAATTCATGAATAGATTGATTCGTTCTATTTATTATCGAAACTGTTTTTTTTGAACACAAGTACATTTTAATGAAACGGTCTAGCCTGGTGAGTTACAAGCATCTGTTCCTGTGTGTGTGTGTTTGTGTGGTTCGGTCCTACTAGGACCAGAGGCTTGTGCACTGGACGTATTTTATAGCGGTCGTTTAGAAGATTCATTAGTTAGATTCAAGTACTGAAAGCGGTTTTAGCTGCCTTTAATAATTGGTTGTGTGTTTTGTTTGTGTGTGTGTGTGTGTGTGTGTGTGTGTTTGTGTGACGCACATCCGTCCTCTGCAGTGGGCTTGGCGCTGAGCCACGCTCTCGGGCTCTGATGTCCTCGGCGCTCACACACTTCCCTCCGACGCTCAAATCACACCTTCCGCCTCTGCATTAACAGACCACACGCCATTCAATACACACACTTATGATACACACACTCGATACAAAATGAGTAACACAACAAGCGACTGAATACATCAATCCCCTCCCACCAACACACACACACACACCACGTAGAGCTATCAGATCCCATTGTTTATATGGGACTCTTTGCTTAAAGGGAGAACATCAACATTCTTCTTTCTTCCCACTATAAAGCGTTTGGGGGCGACCCCCCCTGAGCCACTATAAGGGACGGCGATTGGGAAAAATAATGGAAGTGGGTGTTCTGAATCTGAAAAAATCCCAAGACATCATTAAAAGTAGGAACGAGATAGAGATTTTCCCATAGGACATCAAGGAAAAAGGCTCCCGTTATCCAAATAATTTGCTATCCAAACCATTTTTGGACCATTTTTAAGAGGGTTAAAGTGTCAAATGGGCGGCACGGTTTTCTGGCAGTCAGCCCTGATGCCCCCACTGCTCCAAGAGACCAGGGTTTTGATTACCCTGTGTGTTTTTCGAATGATTTATTCGGCTGACAAGTACATTCAATTCGAGCTCGTGTGTAATGATGGCATCTTCCACACCAAAAGTGACCTCTTCTGGACTCCTTATTTATTCACACACTTGTTCATTTTTTTTTCAAAATTTCACCACACCACAACAAAGAAAACAATCACATCATCACAGCGTTTTGTTTAAACTATACAATTATAAGTGGGCTAGCCATAACATATATCTATGGGCTAAATCCTTATCCTGTCCAGCAGCATGGCATTATGGGAAATGTAGTCCCCCGGAGTGAATCTGAGTCACATTGTTCAGGATAAAGAAAATGTGTGTGTATGATTTATTAAACTGTTTATGATTACTAGGCTACAAACATTTAATCATAAATGTCTATGGGCTGTTTGACACAAAAGGAGGAGCACAAAAAGAAGCTATCCAAACATCAGCGCTAAAAGTAAGTAGACTGGTCTCAGGGGTTATGCTTCAACTGTTCATTATGTTTTAATTGCTTCCTGACATTTTTTGTAGTGCTATATGTGGTTTGTTATGTTGAGGAAAAGAAAAGAAAAGTTACAGTCTGTACAGGTATCTTTTTCTTCCTTTCACCTCTGGTTTTCTTGTGGCTTTTATTCCTCTTTTATATGTTATTATTTTTTTGTGTTAGCTGAGAGTTTTATGTTATTTATTTTACCTTATACTAGTTCAATTCTGTTCCCTTCGGTTTTACCTCAGATGAGTTTGGCGGGAAGAGCTGGGGCGCACACACACACACACACACACTATTATCATCTCTCTCTCTCTCTCTCTCTCTCTCTCTCTCACACACACACACACACACACACACACAACACACACACACACGGGACGGGACAGAGATGGACTACGACAGCGCCCGCGTGCCGTAACTGCAGAGCGACCGTTAAATTTAACCGACTTTCCTAAGGTAAACCCGGGCTCCGTCCCAAACCGCAAGTTATGCTACACTAATCATTAGCATGCAAACAAATTTACGAAGCATTCTCAATGCTAAATACGACTCGAAGGTGTTTACTCATCTAGCACACTATTTAGTTCCCTACTATTGCTTTCCCATCGTTATTTTATAGCTCATTTAACCTGCTAATTAGTGCGCTACAGCAGTGCGGTTTGGGACGCAGCCCGTAGAGCTGTTTCACTGTCAAGGGCAAGTCTAGAGCAGTCCGGTACCGGCTCACACTGCGGAGCTGAACAGAGCCGCTACCGCTGTCGCCTCTGCATTCTCTGATAGCGAGGTTTAATCGGACATTGGGTACGTTATCAGTTGTCATTATTAATACTGCCATTACTTAAAATTTCACACACGCACAAACGGGACTCTTGCAAACTCCAGCGGTCCGTTACAGAGCAGAAACAGCGTGAGATGGAACCGTTAGAGTGCAGTAATTCATCACTTTGGCACCAAACATTTATTATAGTGTGCGTTGGGCTGCTGGCCAAGTGTCTGCTTACACAGCAAAAAAGTACTGAATTAACACCTACTGAATGATCCTCTAATGTACAGGCATAACTTGTGGTATTTAGATCTAATGTTAGTATTTAATGGACTATGGTGTTTAGATCAACTGATACAGTGTTTAATGAACTGTGGTGTTTGGATCTACTGTTAGTGTTAGTGGACTATGGTGTTTAGATCTAGTGTTACAGTGTTTAATGGACTGCAGTGTTTCGCTGTACTGTTACAGTGTTTAATTGACTGTGGTGTTTAGATCTAGTGTTACAGTGTTTAATGGAATGCAGTGTTTAGACCTGATGTTGCCGTGTTTAATGGACTGTGGTGTTTAGATCTGCTGTTAGTGTTTAATGGACACTGTTTTGCTTGCCTGTTACAGTGTCTTATGGACAGTATTGAACAAACTTAGATTTACCAGTGTTGAATAGATTGTGGTGTTTAGTTATATTATGATAATGTTGAATGGAAACAAATACAGGATTTAAAGAACTGCAGTGTTAAGTTATAATATTACAATACTGATTGGCTTGTGGTGTTTAGGTACAACATTTCATTATTGATTGGGCTGTGGTATTTATTTATAATATTAAAGCATTGAATGGACTGTGCCTGTTATGTTTAGCTACACTATCAAATTATTTAGTTACACTAACAGTACTGAATAGGCTGTAGCGTTTAGCTACACTGTTACAGTGTAGAATATCTTGTGGTGTTTAGTTACATTATTAAAGTACTGAATGGCTTGTGGTGTTTAGTTGTAGTATTAAAGTGTAGAATGCCTTGTGGTGTTTAGTTACATGGTTAATGGACTGTGGTGTTTAGCTACACTATTAAAATATTGAATAGCTTGTGGTTTTTAGTTACACTTAGTGCTAAATGGACTATGGTGTTAATTTGTATTATTACAGTGTTGATTAGCTTGTGGTGTTTAGTTGTAGTATTGCAGTGTTGAGCGGCTTGTGCTGTTTAGTTACACTTACAGTACTGAATAGCTTGTGGTGTTTAGTTGTAGTATTACAGTGGTGCATAGGCTGGGGTGTTTAGTAACACTATCATTTATTGAATAGCTTGTCGTATTTAGTTACATATTACAATCTTTAATGGCTTGTGGGATTTTTGTATTATTACAGTGTTGAAATGCTTGTGGTGTTTAGTTACATTTATTCACAAGTGTCGCACAAGTGTGCTGAATGGACGGTAGTGTTTTTACAGTGCTGAATAGCTTGTGTCGTTTTGCATTATTACAATGTTGAATGGCTTGTGGTGTTTATTTGTAGTATTACAGTGTTGAATAGACTGTGCTGCTTAACTACACTTAAAGTATTGACTGGCCTGTGCTGTTTAGTTACACTATTACAGTATTGACTAGCTTGGGGTGTTCAGTTATAGTATTACCATGTTGAATGGCTTGTGGTGTTGAGTTAGTATTACAATGCTGAATAGCTTGTAGTGTTGAGTTATAGTTCTACAGTGCTGAATAGCTTGTGGTGTTGAGTTATAGTATTACAGTGCTGAATAGCTTGTGGTGTTGAGTTATAGTATTAGTGTTGAATCGCTTGTGGTGTTGAGTTATAGTATTAGTGTTGAATCGCTTGTGGTGTTGAGTTATAGTACTACAGTGCTGAATAGCTTGTGGTGTTGAGTTATAGTATTACAGTACTGAATAGCTTGTGGTGTTGAGTTATAGTACTACATGTTGGTGTGAGTTATATTATTACAGTGCTGAATAGCTTGTGCTGTTTTGAGTAATAGTACTAACAGTGCTGATAGCTTGTGGTGTTGAGTTATAGTATTAGTGTTGAATCGCTTGTGGTGTTTGATTTTTATCGTACTACAGTGCTGAATAGCTTGTGGTGTTTGAGTTTAGTATTATGATGAATAGCTTGTGGTGTTGATTAGTATTACAATGCTGAATAGCTTGTTGTGTTGAGTTATAGGTAATTAAGTGTTTGAAATCGCTTGTGGTGTTGATTTATGTATTACATGCTGAATAGCTTTGTGGTGTTGAGTTATAGTATTACAGTTCTTGAATATCCTTTGGTGTTTGTATAGTACTAACATTGCTGAATAGCTTTGTGGTGGTTGAGTTAGTAGTATTAGTGTTGATAGCTAGTGGTGTTTGAGTTATAGGTATGACAGTGCTGAATAGCTTTTGGTGGTGTGATTTATAGAATTAGTGTTGACTCGCTTTGTGTGTTTGAGTTAGAAAGTATAACAATGCTGAATAGCTTGTGGGGTTTGATTATATTATGAGTGTTGAATCGTTGTGGTGTTTGAGTTAGAGTATTAGTGTTGAATCTCTTTTGGTGTTGAGTTATTAATACAGTGCTGAATAGCTTTTGTGGTGTTGAGTTTATAGTATTAGTGTTTTGATCGCGTGTGGTGTTGATTTAAGTATTACAGTGCTGAATGCTTGTGTGTTTGGTTAATAGTACTACAGTGCTGAATAGCTTGGTGGTGTTGAGTTATAGTACTTAACATGGCTGAATAGCTTGTGGTTTTTGATTTATAGTATTAGTGGTTAATCCTTGTGGTGTTTGAATTTATAGTATTAACAAGGCTGAAAGTTTGTGGTGTTTGAGTTTATAGTATTTAGTGCCTCATTGAATCGCTTGTGGTGTTGAGTTATAGTACGCTACAGTGCTGAATAGCTTGTGGTGTTGAGTTTATAGTCTTACAGTGCTTAATAGCTTGTGGTGTTTGAGTTCTAGTACTACAGTGTCTGAATAGCTTGTGGTGTTTGAATGCTTTGTGGGTTGAGTTTTTAGTACTACAGTTTGCTGAATAGCTTGGGTGTTGAAGTTTATAGTATTGTGTTGAATCGCTTGTGGTTTGAGTTATAGTACTACAAGTGCTGAATAGCTTGTGTGGTTTGAGTTTATAGTATTAGTGATGAATAGCTTTGTGGTTGTTGAGTTAGTATTACAATGCTGAAGACTTGTGGTGGTGGATTTTATAGTATTAGTGGGTTGAATCGCTTTGTGGTTTTGAGTTATAGTATTACAGTGCAATAGCCTTTGTGGTGTTGAAGTTATTATTACAGTGCTGAACTAGCTGTTGTGTTGAGTTTATGTATTAGTGTTGAATCGCTTTTGTGTTGAGTTATAGTACTACGTGCTGAATAGCTTGTGGTGTTGAGTTTATAGTTATTAGTGCTGAATAGCTTGTGGTGTTGAGTTATAGGTACTACAGTTGCGGAATAGCTTGTGGTGTTTTTATTTAGTATTACCATGCTGGAATCGCTTGTGGTGTAGTTAAAGGATTATGGTTGAATCGGCTTGTGGTGTTTGAGAGTTATAGTATTACATTGTTTACTAGCTTGTGGTGTTGAGTTTATAGTATTAGTTTGAAATCGCTTGTGGTGTTGAGTTATAGTATAGGTTGAATCGCTGTGGTTTTGAATTATAGTACTATCAGTGCTGAATAGCTTTGTGTTGTTTAGTTATAGTATTACAGTGCTGAATAGCTTGTGGGTGTTTGAGTTAAAGTACTACATGCTGACAGCTTGTTGGTGTTTGAATAGCTTGTGGTGTTGAGTTATAGTATTAACAGTGTCTTGAATAGCTTTGTGCTGTTGATTTATATAACTACAGTGCTGAACTAGCTTGTTTGGTGTTTGAGTTATAGTATTAAGTGTTGAATCGCTTGTGGTGTTGAGTTTATAGTACTACTTTGCTGAATAGCTTGTGGTGTTTTAGTTATAGTATTTAGTGATGATCTGCTTGTGGTGTTTTTGAGTTAGTATTAACAATCTGAATAGCTTGTGGTGTTGATTATAGTATTAGTGTTGAATCGCTTGTGTTGTTGAGTTATAGTATTAACATGCTGAATAGCCCTTGTGGTGTTGAGTTATAGTTTACATGCTGAATAGCTTGTGGTGTTGAGTTATGGTAGTAGTGTTGAAATCGCTTGTGTGTTTGATTATAGTACTCAGTGCTGAATAGCTTGTGGTGTTGAGTTATAGTAACTCTACAGTGCTGTAATAGCTTTTGGTGTTGAGTTAATATTAACTAACAGTGCGGACTATCTTTGTGGTGTTGAGTTATAAGTATTATGGGTTGAATAGCTATTGTTGTTGAGTTATAGTAATTACAGTGCTGATCGCTTTTGTGGTGTTGAGTTATAGTATTAGTGTTGATTCCTGGGTGTTGAGTTATAGTACTACAGTACTGAATAGCTTTGTGTGGTGTTGATTTCTAGTATTGTGTTGAAATGCTTGTGGTGTTGAGTTATAGTATTACAGTGCTGGATAGCTTGTGTTGAGTTATAGTATTACAGTGTTGAATATGTGGTTGTGTTTGGTTAAACTATTCGTGTTGAAAGACTTGTGGTGTTTAGTTGTATTATTGCAGTATTGAATGGCATGTGGTGTTCAGTTACATGTTACAGTGTTCAATGGCTTGTGGTGTTTAGTTACATGTTACAATGTTGAACGTCTTGTGGTGTTTAGTTACACTATTACAGTATTGAATGTCTTGTGGTGTTTAGTTACACTGTTACAGTACTGAATGCCTTGGTGTTAAGTTACACTATTACAGTATTGAATGGCTTGTGATGTTTAGTTACGTTACAATGTTGAACGTCTTGTGGTGTTTAGTTACACTATTAGAGTATTGAACGGCTTGTGGTGTCGAGTTATAATATTAGTGTTGAACGGCTTGTGAGTTATAGTATTACAGTGTTGAATGTGTGGTCGTGTTTAGTTACACTATTCGTGTTGAATGGCTTGTGGTGTTTAGTTGTATTACAGCATTGAATGGCTTGTGGTGTTTAGGTACATGTTACGATGTTGAACGGCTTGTGGTGTTTAGTTGTATTATTACAGCGTTGAATGGCTTGTGGTGTTTAGTTACACTATTGCAGTATTGAATGGCTTGTGGTGCTTCGTTCTACTGCTACAGTGTTCAAAGAACTGCGGTGTTAAGTTATAATATTACAGTACAGATTGGCCAGTGGTGTTTATGTACAACATTTCAGTATTGATTGGGCTGTGGTATTTACAAATAGTACTAGTGTTGAATGCGATGTTTAGCTACACCATTACATTGTTCAATGCACTGTGGTGTTTAGTTACACTATTGAATGGATTGTGGTGTGTGTGTGTGTGTGTGTGTGTGTGTGTGTGTGTGGGTGTGCAGTAATGGCTGTGATGAGACTGTTCTTACTGCTGCTGCTCCTCCTGTTTTCTGCTGAAGTCGCGTCCAAGGAAGGAGGCAAACCTAAAAAAGGCAAGAAAGGCAAACAAGTCATCTGTCCCTCGTGAGTGTCTCTCTCATTCTCTTTCTGCCTCTCTCTCTCTCTCTCTCTCTCTCACACACACACACACCACACACACCACCCACAAACACCCTTTATCTTCTTACAACTTCCACAACTGTTCTGTTTTTTTTCTTTTACCAATGTTCTTCCGACATCAGTATGAGACACACCACACAACACACACCCAACACACACACACACACACTCACACCCCCACCCTATATACAAACACACCACACGGTCCGTTGGCTTGCGCAGTGGGTCCGTGTTTGTAATACCTCATGACCGGCGCTAGAACAGAGATTTAACCGCCCTGTTAAAGACTCACAGCGAGCCCTCAATGTCCACTGAACCCACTGCCCATGGCGAGAGGTAGTAACTTCCCATATATGGTCATTATCTGCCACTGTGAATCTGAAACTGTAACACACTAACCCCGACACACCTCAGGATCCTCTCGGAAAGGTGCCTACACTTTTGCATCGTGCCAAACTGACCACTGTTTTACACTTTTATAGGAGGACTGGAATTCTCTTTTGTGGATTCTGGCATCCCTTCGCTGTAATTATTGATTTGTGGTAGTAAACAGTATTATCAGCCACGGTTTGTGCAGTTTAATTAGTGGGTGCTGATGGGAGCTCTGCTGTGTTTGTAAAGCCCACAGCCCTTTGTTTTTCCCCACTAGAGGTCCATTTCTCACAAGAAACAAAGAAACCCTTAAAGGGATTGCGTACAGTACTTAGACAGATGCTGGCGGCCGAGATCCATCCGAGCGAAGAAACGACTACGGCGTGAGGCTGATGAGACTGCCTGAGCTTTTGCCGATGGCAGATGGAAAGGAACCTGGCGCTTAAATTACGGCAGAGCGGGCCGGATGCGATTTATCATGTCCACGTGGCTTATGGCTACTGATCGTTCTTGCCTTAATGTGTGTGTTGTGGTTAGACAAAGCTTTGGGGCCCTCAGAGAATTGTTAGAGGTGTGTGCTGCGTGTAGATTCTCATTTTGTGCTTTTTTTTTGTACTGGCACACATAAGGGCCAAAACATTATGACGCACCGCTGGGTGAGCGAACAGCGTAGCGCTGGTGAGTGGCACAGTATGTTTCCTCATAGCTGACGTTCATGAGTAAGAGCTTGAGCCCCAAATCAATATGGGCTAGAACAAGCTCTCTGTCGTGAATCCACGGGTGTCCACTTTGCACTGGACACCTCTACATTGCGTTCTAGCTGGAACAAGTGTTCAGGAGCACGACGAGAACGATGCGGCCCTGGCCCCCAAATCGGCAGCCTCTAATACAATCGAGGAACAAACCAGGCTTCATCAGGACCTGGTGTCAGAGTCGATATCGTGAAATATATATTAGCCTACCCCCACCTCCAAAAAACCCACATCCCTTCCCCTTTCTTCGCTGTTGCAGTCACTACCGCCGAGGATCTTGGACCGCGTCCCCTGCCAACTCAACCACAACTCCTGAATCGCCTGCTGTGACGTCCGACTCCAGAATCCCTCCCAACTTCCCATGTACCGCCGGCCGCTCACAGAGTCCGATCAGGTCGGCGGCGTCCTTGTACGGTTAAGGCGAGCTCATCGGGAGGGGATAACCGAAACCTCTAAGCTCTGTTTCATCATGCAACCCTCCAGCAGAGCGTCTGCGTGACAGCCGTTCACTGTATGTGTAATTCTGTCCTGTTGTGTGTGTGTGTGTGTGTGGCATTCCCAGGTGGGCGGACAATGTCAACATCTTCATCAACAGCTGCTTCGGCTCCATTCAGGAGACCACCATGGTAACGAACGAGCCCGTTTCTGATATCACACTATTTGGGTGGTTTTTCTTTACTTAGGACTTTTTCCATTCTTTTTTTTTTTCTCTCTCCGCGATCGCAGGACTACCGCGTGAACATCTTCCTCCGGCAGCGCTGGAACGACCCGAGGCTGCGCCTGCCCACTGACTTCAAGTCAGACGCCCTGACTGTGGACCCCAAGATGTTTCAGTGCCTGTGGAAGCCCGACCTGTTCTTCGCCAATGAGAAGAACGCCAACTTCCATGACGTGACGCAGGAGAACATCCTGCTGTTCATCTTCCGCAACGGCGACGTGCTCATCAGCATGAGGTGCGGGCACAGGGTCGAGGCTTCCATTGTGGGTTGCTGCCTGCCCTGTGTGTGTGTGTGTGTGTGTGTGTGTGTGTGAGAGTGGTAGCCGGGGGCTGAGCCCTCCCTCTCATCGCTCATCTGGCGCTGCAGCTCCTCACATAGCCGGACCTAATGAACCTTACACTGTGTGTGTGTGTGTGTGTGTGTATGTGAGAGAGAGAGAGAGAGAGAGAGTTGTCTGTATTACACACACTGCTCAGACTGTGTGTGTGTGTTTGTATTTGTGTGTGTTTTCAGGTTGTCAGTCACTCTGTCCTGTCCTTTGGACCTCACACTTTTTCCCATGGACACACAACTGTGCAAGATGCAGCTGGAGAGCTGTGAGTACACTGTGTGTGTGTGTCAGTATGACTGCATGACATACAGATGTTATGTAAGAGCTGCCACACAGCTGGAAAATCAGCTCGGTCCTCACGAGGAGCCGGTTCGGATCCTGCTTCCGGCAAGGTCAGGTCCTGTGGAGTTGAGATTTGAGCTCAGAAGCGCCCCCTCCTGGTCCAGGTTGCTGCATTTCCTATAAACGAGGTGCCAAGACCTTGTCGACGCCCATTTTTAAAGTCAGGCCCCCCTGTCCTGGTCAGAAACGCCCCCTATCAGGTATTGGGGTATTTCGATGGCCGGGCAAGTTCCCCCAAGCCTTTTTGAATTCTCTGGAACGAGGATTGGATCTGTTGCCGAGACCAGCGTGCCCTGTTATGCCCCCCTCATTAATAAATGCCTGAGGAAATTTGCTTCGTTGTAATCTCATTTATGTTTTGGGTCCGAATTTTTGGTGGTACGTCCAATTGTTGGTGTTGCACTGATCAGCCTGTTTTAAATAAATAGCGTTTATTGTTTTATTACTTTTAAGATAAAGGCTAGGGCCCACAAATTGGTGTGGTTGTGTGTGTGTGTGTGTGTTTTGTTTAGATGGATATACCACCAAGGACCTAGTGTTCCTGTGGCAGTCGTGTGACGCCGGTTCATATGGATGAGATCGCACTGCCACGTTTCGACTTCAAGCAGAGGACATCAAGTACAAGAAACTGCAACCAAAATTCTACCCCTGGAACATGTAACCACACACACACACACACACACACACACACTGTCACGAGCTCTCAAAAAAGTGCGACCCTCCTTTTCTGTGGCACTTCTCATTTTGGGTTTGGATTGATTCCTCCTGGAACTCACCCACTCACCCAGTCTGAACACGCACACCACACACACACACACACACACCACCACACCCCACACAGGCCTGCCTCCGTCATTAAAGCCCTCAGAGAAAGTCCAAAGAACATAATGTTAATAATGTTTTAACCTGTTTTTTGTGTACAGTTTTATAGGCATCCTTGACAGCACCTGCAGTGGCCCCCGAACGTAAGGCTTACCAACTGTTCCCTACAATCCTACCCTACGACAGCCAAAACAACTCAGCCAGAACATTTACAAAACCTCGGACAAATACTCTGACTATCGACTGATACGGGTTGTTCGAGAAGCAGGTGACTGATGCTGATCTATAATGTCCGATATTTCATTTTTTTTTTTTGTAACCGATAAAACTAATATATAATAATAATAATTAATTAGACCAACAAAAACTGGTGAATTTTAAATGAACAGTACGCTATAACTGCACTGTCTCTGTTTGGCTCAAAAACGAAAAGTTTTTAATTGCACTTAACGACATTTATTATCAGATAACGATCATCCTTCTGTTTCTGGAGGAAAAAAAAACAAAATTCTGTAAATCCTAATCCTTGCAAAAAAATAAACACATCAAAGCGAGCATGTGGTAAGCAGCAACTTTGGTTTTGAACAGTTCCATTAAGCGCAGCAGGTTTAACTAACTGTAAAATAAATAACTGTAAAAGAAAACTAACTGTAAAAGTAAACTGTAAAATATTGTTAAAAAACTAACTGTAAATAAATAACGGTAAAAAACTAACTATAAAAAGGTAAATTGGTAAAATAAATACCTGTCAAAAAACATATAAAAATAAAAAAAACTAAAATAAATAACTGAAAAACAACTGTAAAAAGTAAAACTGTAAATAAAAATTAAAAATTAACTGCAAATAAATAAATAAAAAGACTAAACTGTAAAATAAACTATGAAATAAATAGCTTTTAAAAAACTACTGTAAAAAGTAAACGGTAAACATAAATAAATTAAAATTAACTTCAAATAATAAAATAAAAAGACTAACTTAAATAAAACTATAAATAATAGCTTTTAAAAACGAACTTTAAAAACTAACTTAAAAAAAAGTAAAACTGTGAAATGAATAACAAACTAACTGTAAAATAAAACCTAGAAATAAATAGCTTTTTTGAAACTACTTTAAAAAAAACCACTAACTGTCAAAAGGTAAAACTGTAAATAAAGTACATTGAAACTACTGTAAAATAAATAAATAAAATCCTAACTGTAAAATAAAACTATAACATAACTAGCTTTTAAAAAACGAACTGTGAAAAACAAACCTAACTAAAAAAACTGAAAGAACTAACTGTAAATTAAATAATTAAAACTATCTGTAACAATATATATTAATATATATCCTATATGCTAAGTTTTATAATTCCTCCCTATTTTAAAATATATCTTCAATAATATTTTTTGTTGAATTGATCATAGTCTACAATGATTATATTGATTTTATTTATTATAATTTTGAAATATATTCTCTCTATTCCTCTATTTTAAAGATTTCATTTAGCGTCTGTTTATTCCAGAAAATAATTTTAAAACGAATATCATTACGATCTCCGTGATGACGCATCGTCACTAAAGGTACAAAACCGATGAACTGTGCTCGTTTTTGACTGAATTAACTTTGAATTCGTGGGACATATAACAAAAATAAGGATTATTAGTCCAACACGCGATAAAACTGGAAAATACCGTCGCCTGAATCCGGTGTTGTAATCGAACCTGGGGGGCTGGGGGCTGGGGAACGGCTCAGGACTCGGTCGGACGCTAAAGGCGAGTCTCTCTGCAGGTTATTACACGTGTGTGGAGGTGATCTTCACCCTGAGGAGGCAGGTGGGTTTCTACCTGATGGGCGTGTACGCCCCCACCCTCCTGATCGTGGTGCTGTCGTGGCTCTCCTTCTGGATCAACCCCGATGCCAGCGCCGCCCGCGTCCCCTTGGGTCAGTCCCAGCGCCGGCGTAGGGTCATCCGTATGGTTTGCTTCTCTCCCCCCTCCGTCCATCCATCCATCCATCCACAAATCCATCCATAGCGAGTCCCTGTGGTCACTGATTCAGCTCCATCCCCATACACCAGTCGGAGGCGCTGTAACGCAGGCAGTCAAACGGAGGTCCTCTCTCTCTCTCAGGCATTCTCTCGGTGCTCTCGCTCACCTCCGAGTGCACGTCCCTGGCGTCCGAGCTGCCCAAGGTGTCGTACATGAAGGCCATCGACATCTGGATGATCGCCTGCCTGCTCTTCGGCTTCTCCTCTCTGGTGGAGTACGCCGTGGTCCAGGTGAGCTGAGGGCAGCCTAAGGTCTCAGTGTACTTTTCTGCACTAATGCTGCCTCACAGGAGTGTAAGTGACCCCGTACCATGACGGAGCCTGGCTTACGTCCTTTTTGTCAATTTCTTCCAAAAATAAGATCTGTTATACTGATAGGTCTGTGCCACTGGGTGATGGTCCATCCCAGAGAAGCTGACGCCACTTCTGGGCATGGTTTTAACATAAGGCTTCTTTTCTCCAAAGTCACAGCTTTAAAGCGTTCGGAGCAGGGCTACCATTAGGAGGGGGGATTTTCTGAGCAGTGGACAGAGGTGAAAAATGGGATCTGGGACCTCAGCCAGGAGGACGACCACTATTTTATAGCCGTGCTGCCAGGAGCGGGCCGGTTTGCAATCACTCAGCTTTGCAGCAGCCCTCTGGATCCTGCCCCGGCGCAAACGGAGCGCATCCGCGGCTCCGGCAGCTGTTAGGGGGCGAGTGCGGGGTCGGAATGGCAGACGTTCTGAGTGCGGTTTCCCTTTTGCTTTTGTGAACAGGTTATGCTGAACAGCCCGAAGCGCATCGAGGCCGAGAAAGCCAGGATGGCCCAGAAAGACAAAGAGAAAGCGGAGAAGGAGAAAGAGAAGGAGAAAGAGGGGAAGAGCAACTCCAAGGCCAGCTCGGTCAACGGCACGGGGGGCACCCCGATTCACGTCAACACCCTGCAGGTGAGCGAGCGGCCGGCCAACGTGCGTCAACGGGGCCGCCATATTGGTCCAGGCAACGTCTCGCAATTCTACAAAGACTGTGCTGGAAAAGACGTCTTATTGTTGTCTAATTACTACTAATACAACAAAACACAAGTAATACTGCTAATAGATTAGCAACAGTGCATAGTGTATGGAGAATTAATGGTAATATAATATTTATATGACATAGGATTCACTATTTATATACTGTATCCGGGGGCAAAAGAAAAAGCTCAAAGTAATGGCCATTTTGTGGAACTGAAACGAAATTTCATACTTTAAATCATAAAGGGACGTTTATTTTTAAACACATTAACCAAAAGCCTTGGATAGAGAAGCGACTCGTTGAGATCGGCTGAGAAATCATTCGGTTATTACGCATTTTGACCAGAAAAGATGCAGCTCCTCAACTCACTCGCATTCGCTTACCAGCCGGTCCTGCCTGGACCAATATGGCGGACGCGCTGACATATGGGGGCGACCCGGCGTCTAGATGTAACCTCTACAATTTAAGGGCTTTGAACGTGGCGCGGTTGTCGGTGCTGAGCATTTCAGGGACGGGCGATCTACTGGGATCCTCGCAGTTTCGCACAGCGCCACCTCTAGGGCTTAACAGAGAACAGTCTGGGATTCAGGGCCAGCGCTTTAGCTGAAAGACTCAAATAACCGCTCGCTACAGCCGAGGTGTGCGGAAGAGCAGGCCCGAACCTTGAAGCAGATGGGCTACGGGGCAGAAGTCCACACCGGGGGCTCAAGAGAAGACTGGACTGGTCTCGATTTTTGCGTAAACAGCGTGGCCTCACTTCGAGCCCCTTAATGCCGAGGCGCCTGGTTGAACCGCCACAGTGTGGTTGCTAATTGCATTATGTCCTCGGCCTCAGCCGCGGTTTGTTGGTTGGTGTGCGTTTCAGGTGGTGGAGACCCGCTGCAAGAAGGTCTGCACCTCCAAGTCGGACCTGCGGTCGAACGACTTCAGCATCGTGGGCTCGCTGCCGCGCGACTTCGAGCTGTCCAACTTCGACTGCTACGGCAAGCCCATCGAGTCGACCAACGCCCTGCTCAAGTCCCAGAACAAGAACGCCAAGAAGCCGGCGCCGCCCAAGCCCGTCATCCCGTCGGCCGCCAAGCGCGTCGACCTCTACGCCCGTGCCCTCTTCCCCTTCTCCTTCCTCTTCTTCAACGTCATCTACTGGTCCGTCTACCTGTGACGCGACCGGACGGCGCCGCTCCGACGGCTATGGACCTCCGGTTCGGATCCGGCTCCGGTCCGTCTCGTGATACACAGTGATTCCCATACAGTCACTTATTAATTACACGCCACCCATTAACACTAAACCTCCCGCCCGCTCTCCAAAACGTACATACAGAGTGACAGCACTGTCTTTTACGTGACAGCGCCGGGAAACGAGAAGCGTACAGGAACTTAAGGGCCCCCAAAGCCTCAAAGCCCCAAAGCCCGCTTTAGCTTTAGTGCCACAAACAAACGAATTCTGTGGGTGACGCGGATACAGGTCACCATTGGGATTAAGGGATTGAGGAAGCCGCGGACGACCGGACGGTTCCTGCTCGTTACTGCGGTGTCTTAACGTCACGCCACACGGGGCTAATTAAAACCTACAGCTAATTAGCTCATTACATAAAGACGCTTTTCAGCAGCATGACTTAGGCGAACTAAATGCTTACCATCGACATCATTAAGCTGTCTGTCTCTCCCTCAGTCTCTGTCTGCCTCTCTCTCCGTCAGTCTGTCTGTCTCTCAGTCTCTGTCCTTCAGTCTGTCTCTCTTTCATTCTGTGCATTAGTTTTTGTCTCTCCCTCAGTCAGTCTGTCTTTCGGTCTATATGTTTGTCAGTCTGTCTTTCCTCCAGTCTGTCCTTCATTCTGTTTCATACTGTCTGCCTGTCTGTCTCTCCCTCATTCTGTCCATCTCTCAGTCTGTCTCTCAGTCTATTGGTTTCTGTCTGTCTCTCAGTCTCTGTCCTTCAGTCTGTTTCATACTGCCTCCCTCAGTCTGTCTGTCTGTCTTTCAGTGTACTAGTTTCTGTCTGTCTCACTTTCATTCAGAGCATTAGTTTCTGTCTCTCTCTCTGTCTTTCTGTCTGTCAGTCTATTTGTCTGTCTGCCTCTCGCTTTCCTTCAGTTTGTCCGTCTCTCAGTCTGTCCTTCACTCTGTTTCATTATTGTTATCATTATCTCTCTCCCTGTCTGTCTCTCCCTCAATCTGTCTGTCTGTCTGTATCTCTGTCATTCTGAGTGTTAGTTTCTGTCTCAGTCTGTCTGTCTTTCAGTCTACTAGTTTGTCTCTCTTCCTTCAGTCTGTCTGTCTCTCTGTCTGAGTATTAGTTTCTTTCTGTCTCTCAGTCTCTGTCCTTCAGTCCTCTGTCTCTCCCTCAGTCAGTCTGTCTATATGTTTGTCAGTCTGTCCTTCATTCTGTTTCATACTGTCTGTCTGTCTGTCTGTCTGTCTGTCTCTCCCTCATTCTGTCCATCTCTGAGTCTGTCTCTCAGTCTATTGGTCTCTGTCCTTCAGTCTGTTTCATACTGTCTCCCTCAGTCTGTCTGTCTTTCAGTGTACTAGTTTCTGTCTGTCTCTCTTTCATTCTGAGCATTCGTTTCTGTCTCTCTCTCTGTCTTTCTGTCTGTCAGTCTATTTGTCTGTCTGCCTCTCGCTTTCCTTCAGTTTGTCCGTCTCTCAGTCTGTCCTTCATTCTGTTTCATACTGCCTGTCTGTCTCTCCCTCAGTCTGTCCTTCACTCTGTTTCATTATTATTATCATTATCTCTCTCCCTGTCTGTCTCTCCTTCAATCTGTCTGTCTGTCTGTATCTCTGTCATTCTGAGTGTTAGTTTCTGTCTCAGTCTGTCTCTCTTCCTTCAGTCTGTCTGTCTCTCCGTCTGAGTATTAGTTTCTGTCTGTCTCTCAGTCTCTGTCCTTCAGTCCTCTGTCTCTCCCTCAGTCTGTCTGGCTTTCAGTGTACTAGTCTCTGTCCTTCAGTCTGTCTCTCAATCTGACTGCCTCAGTCTGTCCTCCATTCTGACTGCCTCTCTGTCTCTGTCTGTCTCTCAGTCTATTAGTTTCTGTCTCTCTCTCTCAGTCTCTGTCCTTATTTGTTTCTTACTGAATCTTCTTACTCTTAGTTTGTCCTTTTCTCTCTCATTCTGTCTGTCTTTCAGGCTTTCTGTCTCTGTTAGCCCTGTCTGTCTCGCTCGGTCTCTCTCTCTCAATCCACCAGTTTCTCTCTCGCATTCTGTCTCTCATCCCCATTCCCAGATTCATTTCTACAGAGCTTTTTTTTTTCCATCTCAAAGCAGCTTTACAGTTTCCTATCATGTCCTGAGCGAGCCCTGGGGCGACAGTGGAAAGGAAAAACTCCCTAAACGTCATAAGGAAGAAACCTTGATGAAATATGTAAGACGTGAACAAAGTTCTGATCTAACTCATCGAATTAATTGGTTTTTGATAATACTTTAAATAAACAGAGGCCGAATAAAGATTGAGAGAGAACATATGTAAAAATATAATAATGAAAAGAACTCATACCCAGACTAATCAATCAGAGATGAGGCAACATTGTGAAGAGTATCATCACTAATATACTGTAACATACAATACAACAGCGTAAGTCAATAAAAGATCGAATCAAATAGCGTACAGATACATTATGACTGACGTTGGTCTCTCGCTGTCTCTCTTTCTCGGGCTGTCCGTACTGTAACTGTACAGTGAAAGCAGGTGTGTGTGTGTGTGTGTGTGTGTGTGTACGCTGCCCTATATCCACGCTGAACCATGATGGAGCGGAGAATAAACTGCGGACTGTGCGTTTCTCTGGCCTATTATAAACTCAGAGCTGCTCGTGTTCTGCATGTTCCCAAAGGATCGGTGTATGAAAGTGTGTGTGTGTGTGTGTGTGTGTGTGTGTGTAAATCCAAAACTGGAGCTGTGCTACAATAAAGAGCATCGTCCATCGACCCCTCAGACTCTTATTATTTTTATTATTATTAATAATTATTATATGCTGTTTATATACAGTATAGTCACACTTTGAGCACAATTCTATGAGTCTGTCTCCCTCTAGTGCAGAATCAGAGAACTACAGCAGCCCAAAATGCCATGTTCAGAAATCTTCTAAACTACAACTACACACTAACTATGGTCTCCTGATTTACTTGTGCAGAAGTCAGGCTGTTACACACGTAGTACAAATAGACACTCCGTTAAACGTGGTATAGTATTTTTAGTTTAACGTTAGCGAACGATGCTGTTATACCTGCTGGCCACATGAGGGCGCCAGAGCAACGTCAGTGTACCGCTATCAGAGTCGACTCCTCATTGTTTTAGTGATTACGGAGGCTGATTAAAAAGGATCATTTGGAAAATATTTCACTATATATATTACAGCCGGTTCCTTTCTTAATATAAAATTTCTGTAATATAAAGTTGCGATTTTGAGGAATATGCGCGAAGACAAAAATGAATCATTTTAGTTCGATACCCGGGCTTCGGTACATAAAGGAGAGTGAATTGTTTGTACTCGTAGGTCAAAAACGAAAAGTTTTACTTTAATTATTAGCAAATCTGTGTTCGTGTCGAGAAATGTTTGAATTAAGACACGCTTATTATTATAGGCTACTTATGGTGTTCAGAGTTCATTCCGCTGTTCGGTTTGAACGCTAATAACGTTATATTGACGCCGTTTTCTTTTCAAATAAAGCAAATTCGGTGGAAATTCTGAGGAACATGCGTTGAAAGATTAAGTACTTTCCATAAAAGTCGGAATACACAACTTAACTGGTAATAATAAGCCGTTTACTTACATTAATACTGTGTCAATGTTTAGAGACCGAGACATGCGTTGCTCGGTACGGGAGTTGAATCATGGAGTCGGTTCTTCGGTTTTTAGAATTAATTAGTTGGGTTGATGTTCAGTTGAAATGCACATCCATAAAAGCGTATGTAGGTTTATGACCTTCTGTAGGTGTCAACAGAAATATTTAAACGAACATAAATATATAAAAGATCATGTTTTTATTATTATTATTCAAAGATGTATCTGTGTGTACAGATTTGTTATTTCATTTAAATTCATTCTTGTGCTTTTATTTTAACGTTAGAGAGCGGTGCTGTTACATGTTCTGACCACACGAGGGGGCCAGAGCAACGTCCGAACCGCACTGTAGTGAGCTCGGTGTCGGTTCATCGTTCTCAGAGTCGAATCCTGTTTAAAATAAATGTTTTACTTTAATAACTATCAAACTTATGTTTGTGTCTAGAAATATTTACATTACGACATACAAATACGCTAGTTATACTCATTTCGTGTACTTGTTACACTTATGGTGCTGGGTTCATGAGTGGTTTGAACGCTAATAACGTTATATTGCGTTCGACGCTGTTTTCTTTTGAAATAAAGCGAATTCGATGCAAATTGATTACATTGATACTGTGTTAATGTTTAGAAATGTGAGACAGATACGTTATTATTATTAAATATATGTTTATATGTATATTTTTGTTATTTTATTTAAATTATTGTACCGTTATTTTAACGTTAGCGAACGATGCTTACATTTGCCGACCACGCGAGGGCGCCAGAACAACTTCGGTTCACCACTGTAAGAGTCGATTCATCCTGTTTTATTGATTACGGAGGATGATAAAAGGGTTATTTAGAAAATATTACATTCTATGTATTACAGTCCTGTTCGTTTCTTTGTGTGGCTGAGATATAAAGTCAACTTCGTGGTCATTTTAAATAAAATGCGCCGAGAAATGAATTAATCACTTCGGTTCGACACCCGGGCTTCGGCACATAACGGAGAACGAATTGTTTGTAGTAACAGGCCAAAAAATAAAGGTTTTACTTTAATAGTTATCAGATTTGTGTTCGTGTCTAGAAATATTTAAATTAAGACATACAAATACGTTCGTTGTATTAATTTCTCTTATTATTATAGTTATGGTGCTGAGTTTATTCCGGGTGTTTGGTTTGAACGCTAAGAACGTTAGATTGCGCTCGACGCCGAATTCGGTGGAAATGCGTTGAGACATTAAGCACTTTCCATAAAAAGTCCGTAAATAAAGCATAAATGTTCTTTGTAACAAGACGTTAACTTACGTTACTGTTTAGAGACGGAGGCGCGAACATTCGTTGCTCAGCACGAGAGTCGACTCGGAGTCGAGTCTTCAGTTTTTAGAATTCATTAATTGGGTTGATGTTCAGATGGAACACATCTATAAAAGCTTATGTAGGTTTATGACCTTCGGTAGGTGTCAACAGAAACGTTTAAAAGAACAGAAATCTTTACAAGGCCATGGTTTATTATTTAAAGATGTCTATGTATAGATTTGTCATTGTATTTAAATTAATTACTGTACATTTATTTTAGCATTATAGAACGATGCTGTTACATTTCCTGACCACACGAGGGCACCAGAGTAACGTCCGAACCGCACTGTAGTGACGGTTCATTGTTCTCAGAGTAGAATCCTGTTTAAAATCGGAGGCTAATGAAAAGATTATTTAGACATTCTAATTATATCCATTCCAGTGCTGTTCATTTCCTTGTGTGGCTGTGATATAAAGTTAACGTCGTGGTAATTTTGAGGGAAATGCCAGAATAACGTCCAAACCGCACTGTCGCATTCCTGCTGTTCCGTTTTAAAACGGTTTTAAGCCGGGGCTTGGAGTCGGTTCATCGCCGCCAGAGTAGATTCCTGACATTTGTAGCGATTACGAAGGCTGATAAAAGGCTACTTTAGAAAATATTTAGTTATATTTATTAAATTCCTTTCCTTGTCCGGCTGTAAAGTCAACTTCGTGTTAAGTTTAAGGGAAATGCGCGAACACAGCAATGGATCACTTTGGTTCGATCCCCGCTTTTCGGTACATAACAGAGAGTGACTTGTTTGACCGAATCGGTCAAAAATGATAAGTTTTCCTTTATTAAAAAGTACACGTGTCCGTATTTAGAAATATTTAAATTAAGAGATGCAAACACTCTAGTTGTGTTGATTTCGCTTACTTTTAATGTACCGAGTCATTAGCATTCGCCTCGCGGTAAAGTAGCTTCTTAGCCCATATTTCGAAGATTAAGGTGCTATTTCCATGTACGTGAAGTGCAATTCCCAGCTTTGGAGTTGTTCGTTACTACTAACTAAAATTGACAGACCGTTTTAGTGACATTCTCTGAACACTAGTTTTAGTTCATTAGGTGTTTAAAACAGCAACATCAGCTCTTTGTGGTTTAGCCCTTAAAGCATCACACTGGTTCACGTGCTGGTTCACACCAGCCAAATTCAAAATGTTTTTTTTTTTTTTTAATTCACACAAAGGTTTATTGTCCAGCTTTACTCAACTCCTTTGCTGTAGAGCATGCTGATCCCGATGCAGGGTTCTTCCCCTCCCGAGACTCTGCTGGAGCCAGAACCGGAGTTTCCAAGTATGCACGTGCCATGTCTTACCAAATAAACTGGAATCAACATGTGGTGTGGTTTCATCTCCAACGATCAAGTACGATATTTAGCTTTAAGCTGGTAAACTACAAATAAAATGCTATGATTAAAAAGGCTGCAGGATTCCGCGCGAGACGAACGACGAGAGACACTACATTTATGAAATAAAGCTTCACTTTGCAACAGCAGCTCATTCACTTCGATTTAATTGTAATCAGACAAAAAGCATCTTGTTTCACACACACACTCGCTTATCCCAGGGTCCATCTCAGCTCCATAACTGGACTACCAGGCCTGTACAAAACGAGCCCAGTTGGATCCAGATCTCCAGGAACCAGCATCTCCAGCGGTGTGCTCTTACCTTCGAGTCACAGGAGCCACTGTTAGTAATGAGAGAGTAATGAAGTTTTGCACTGCTCTGGTCCTCGAGTAACCTCGTCCGGTCATTTCTAATCAAAAATCCCCAACAAGGTGTACATGGATTCTCACACCTATCTTCTTTAAACGAATAAAAAAAAATCAGAACCAGCTTGTCACAAACACAAGTTTTCCATAAACCGCAGAACTTCTTTGAAATGATGCAGACCAAACACAAATGAACTCACCTGCTTCTGCTGCTTATCTAAGGTGTCTCCAAAAGCTGGTGGTTGCCCCCTAGTGGCCAGGTAAGGACTCAGACCGTTACAGACGGGATCAAAAAACCGCCATCAAAATTCTGTGTACTGGACTCAACAGTGCCGATATGCATATTTGTACATTGTTTTTTTCAGTATGTTATGTTAGTTACGCTTTGTTTGATATGCTATTTTATTATACCCTTCATAATCTTACATCATCTCCAATTTCAGTCTATGTCATCATATTTACCTGAATTCTTCTTTTTAATATGTTCTCTCTGTTGATATTTACTACTAATAATAATTCCTATAACTGTATCAATTACATAACTTAATTTCGTTCTTACATATATCATGTAAGCCCTAAAAAAGTCCCCTTTAAAGTCTTGATCCTCCCAAGGTTTCTTCCTTATAACGTTTAGAGAGTTTTGCCTTTCCCCTGTCCGCCCTAGGGGCCTGCCAATTTGAGATTGGGGCTTAAATTTCAGAAAATACAGAAAACTGTGCAGCTGCCTTAAGATTGGGCTAAATTGTAAAAAGCACTATAGAAATAAATCTGGAAATCCGACTATCCACGTCGGCCGCATACAGTAACCCACTGTATCACTATTAAATAATTATATGTGACATCTAATAAAGTAAAAAGACATCACATTCCTTGTCACAATTCGATTTTTTTTCCTTGCCACTGTCACCCTAGTTCCATTGGACTGTGGATTTTAGACAATGCCCTAAAGCTGCATGGAAATACAGTTTGAAAGTAGAACTTTTTGGAAATGACGGGTCCTGTTACAGCTCTTATCAATCCAACAAAGCATTCAAGTGTACCAACAGTGAAGCACGATGGTGGTAGTGACGATGAGGGGAACCTTTTCTGCCTCAAGAACCATCATGATTCTGTGATTTGAAGCTGAAGGGGGGGGGGCGGGTTACGCAGACTGATCTCCAGTTATTAACATTTTATTTTATTCTCACTCTCTCTCAGCATAATATATACAGTGGGGCAAAAAAGTATTTAGTCAGCCACTGATTGTGCAAGTCCTCCTACTTAGAAAGATGAGAGAGGTCTGTAATTTTCATCATAGGTACACTTCATCTATGAGAGACAAAATGTGTAGGATTTTTAAAGAATATCATTGGAAATCATTGGTGAAAAATAAGTATTTGGTCACCCACAAACAAACAAGATTTCTGGCTTTCACAGATCTGTAACTTCTTCTTTAAGAAGCTCTTCTGTCCTCCACTCATCACCTGTATTAATGGCACCTGTTTGACATCGTTATCTGTATAAAAGACACCTGTCCACAGCCTCAAACAGTCAGACTCCAAGCTCAACCAAGGCCAAGACCAAAGAACTGTTGAAGGACACCAGGAAGAAAATTGTAGGCCTGCACCAGGCTGGGAAGAGTGAATCTACAATAGGCAAGCAGGTTGGTGTGAATAACTCAACTGTGGGAGCAATTGTAAGAAAATGGAAGACTTACAAGACCATTGATAATCTCCCTCGATCTGTGACTCCACGCAAGATCTCATCCCGTGGGTCAAAATTATCATAAGAACGGTAAGCAAAAATCCCAGACCTACACAGACGGGCCTGATGAATGACCTGCAGAGGGCTGGGACCAAAGTAACAAGGCTACCATCAGTAACACACAACGCCGAGAGGGACTCAGATCCTGCAGTGCCAGGCGTGCCCCCCTGCTTAAGCCAGTACATGTCCAGACTCGTCTGAAGTTTGTCAGAGAGCATATGGATGATCCAGAAGAGGATTGGGAAAATGCTAATGTGGTCAGATGAAACCAAACACAGAACGTTTGGTAAAAACTCAAACTCGCCGTATTTGAGAAGAAGGAATGGCTGAGTTTGCATCCAAGAAACACCATACCTACTGTGAAGCATTGGGGTGGAAAACATCATGCTTTGGGGCTGTTTTTTTTTCTGCAGAGGGGACAGGACGACTGATCCGTGTTAAGGGAAGAATGAACGGGGCCATGTATCGTGAGTTTTTAATAAGACAAAACCTCCTTCCATCAGTGAGAGCATTGAAGAATGGAACGTGGCTGGGCTTCCAGCATGACAATGATCCCAAACACACCGCTCGGGCAACGAAGGAGTGGCTCCGTAAAAAAGCATTTCAAGGTCCTGGCGTGGGCCTAGCCAGTCTCCAGACCTCAACACCCCATAGAACATTGTGGAGGGAGTTGAAAGTCCGTGTTGCCCCAAAACCTCACTCTAGCTCTAGAGGAGATCTGCATGGAGGAATGGGCCAAAATACCGCAGGCTACAGTGTGTGCCAACCTGGTGAAGACGACTTACAGGAAACGTTTGATCTCTGTCATTGCCAACAAAGGTTATGTTACAAAGTATTTGTTATTGACCAAATACTTATTTTCCACCATAATTTACAATTAAATTCTTTAAAAATCCTACATTGTTTTTTCCATGATTTTTTTTCTTTTTGTCTCTCATAGTTGAAGTGTACCTATGATGAAAATTACAGACCTCTCTCATCTTTCTAAGTAAGAGAACTTGCACAATCAGTGGCTGAATAAATACTTTTTTTGCCCCACTGTATAGACAGACAGAAAGCAAGACAGAGGCATTGAACGATGGAAGCCGATTCGAGAGAGGAAGATGGCGAGTGCAAGCGAGAGAGAGAAAGAGTGAACGAGAGAGAGGGAGGGAGCGAGAGGGAGGGGGATGTACTTGTACCTCTGTGCGCGGATCAGACGCTCACTCTGAAAGTTGAGCCGACGGGGGGAACGTCGCCCTGCACACCAATGCACAATGCACAGATTCCTCGGACTCCTGCACGGACTCTTCTTCACCTGGACGTCATTTTGTATCAGGGGTAAGTCGAGCGCGACTAACCGCGTTAGAGAGCACGCGCTACCATCGGGACACCTCATTTCATAGGGAGGAAGGTCTCGGTGACCTCTAGGTGGCGCCCTGCCGTGACCGGCTAGCATTTAACATTTGATTGCCGTGAATTTAGGCTCTATGTGACGTCTGATTGTCGATTTAGCGGGTGGTGATTTAGAGTAACCAGGTCACCTAGTGGCACGTTGCTGGGTTGGACCAGAAGGGGACCTACATGGACATGAGGAGAACATGCCAAATTCCAGACAGCTAGTAACCAAGTGTAAGGATTGGACCTAGATGGCTGGAGATGATCAAACCAGTTCTGTCATCTAACCACCTGTAGTTCTCCATATGCAAGTGGATCTTCACTGTTAAGCACGGTGGAGGATCTGTGATCTGTTCCCCACAAAGGCATTGGGATCTTCACTTGGGACTGATGGATGTTCTGGCCGCATTTCGGTCTTGGTTGGATTGGTTTCAGAATCTACAGTTTAGCATTAATCAAAGTCGCAGACACCGTGCCAAGAACGAATTCTGGACCCCAGGCTATTAGAGAATTAGGTCCCGGTGGGGAAAAAAATATCTTTAATGGAAACTGTTAGGTCTATTAGAAAGTCCTAATGCTCTTTTCTCTGCGTGGCTAATTTATAACGTCCAATAGCAAAAGTGTGCGTCCATTCCGAGCCGACCTTGATTTATTACGCTCTACCTCGAAATGTAATAGACGCCATAAATGGGAGCACCCCCTCCTGAATACTAACGCTGCAAGGTCACGCAGTCCGAGCCCCAAATCACAAAGCCAGATCCCAGTAATGCCTATAAGGCGCAGCTGTGCTGTTTCCATATTTTGAGATCTACCCTGGGTAAGTCTGGGTCCGTGACTTTAGTCTTTCAGTTGAACAGTCGGCCAGTTCTTAAATGGTGGCGTTAACCCTGTTGACATGCCCTACAAGCTCTGCAAACTCTCTTCCACCCGTCCAACTCGATCCGTACGCGGTAATAATCCCGGCTTAGCTTAATATAGGCAGAGCGAGGATCTCAACAGATGTTTTGCCACGTCTGGCGCATAAGCTCAGGAGATCACAGCCAACATCAGCAACAAGAAACTGTTCCAAAAAGAGTCATCTATCGCTGCTGTTCCCGGTTTCGATGTGCCAGCCAGATTTGGACAAGTTCCCCTCCTGCTGAGTCATGGTTCCTCGCAGGGTTCCTTCCTGCCTTTTTGCTTTTTTAACTCCAGCCCAGGAGTTCATCAACAGATGTCCCTGAAACAGCTTTTGTATTGTATTGTATTGTAAAATGCTACCTCATAGTTAGCCAGTTTGTTTAGAGATTAATTGAATTGTTGGGATTTAATCTGAGACAGGTGGAGATCATTCTCTGTTCAAGGTGTTCTAAGCAGTAGACTTGCATAAAAAAAGGGTCTGGATTCTGGAAAACTGAGAAAGCTCTCTGTAGACTGGTCTGAATTGCAAAGGAAAACCCTTACATCGCTGAAAACGGCTTGTGCGGGCCAAAAACCATGAGGTTGTATGTTTGTAGAAAAGAAGACTTATCTAAAAGCCTACCTTAAAGACGCTCTATAGACTTACATTAACCTACAGATTGGTCAAAACTGTTAACTTAAGGCTCATTTTATAATAAAGTACTGAATATGACACGTAATATATTGCATTTGGCATTGAAAGCGAAAAGCGTTAAAAGCGACCACGGCTTATCCTCACTACATTTCCCAGCGCTCATCACTCCCTTCGTCACGCACTGCCGACTTCCTCTTTCTGAGTACGGTTTCTGCTGAACGTGCATTTCATGTGCATTATCAGATTCCTATCATAAAGTTGGGCCATCCTTAATAAATGTAAATGTTACCCATTGGGGTTCCAGTGGTACTGGAAATATTATGAAATAAGAAATTCCACTGCATACGAAAAAATCCCGAAAGGCACAAATCCAGAGACAGCGCCGAACATGAATCTAAAAGTTGTTGGACAAGGCAAAGGTCATAACGTCGATAAACTCTTGGCTTGTCCTGGATGCGACTTCTAACCCGGGCATGAAATGCCACAATGATAAGGACGAGGTTATTTGCCGAGGAACCGTCCACTATCAGTCCAGACCGGAGGCTCTTAGAACGGCCTCCATGTGACATTCAGAACAGACTAAAACAGGGCAGATGTTTTACTCGTCCCCATGAAAGCCGCGAGAGCTGTGAGGCAATTCTCCAGAGGGTGACCTTTTTTTTTTCTTCGGTCACAAACACCTCAACAACAGCTGTCACTGTTTTTCATTTTTCCAACATGAAAAATGATGGAAAAAACATCCAGTCTCTCGTCCATCGCCATCAGGTTCTTATTGGTTATAAAGCAATGATATTAATACAGTCATCTCCACAAAAGTTTGGACAAATACTAACAAAAATGGACGCCTTCTATTATTCATTCGGTCTTACTAAGTACTGTTACTTTGTAAAATAAAAACACCTGCCTGTTAGTTTTGGGTTTCACGATCACTTTGTGTAGTTGGCAAACCTTGAGCTCACCCAGGACAAAGTTAAAAGCTTTTCTGCGCTGTCCAAGTGCTGCCTATTGTGTTGCTCGATCCATCTTTTGTTTAGTGAACCCAATTCCATTTGGCGGCTGCACTTCGCCATTTATAAGCCCGGATAGAGAGACGACACGCCAGGCTTTAAAACAGGCTCTAATCTGGGCTTCATCCAAAAGAGCCCTGACCCATTTATTCCAGGATTTCTCAATCCCCCCCCTCCTTTGTCATAACGCTAAATTTCTATTGTTCCATAAAGCCGGATGAAGAATATCTCATCCTCAATCAAGGCGCCGGTTGGAAATGATTTGCGCGCTGAGAGCGGAGAACAAGCCCATAAAAGGCCAGGAGCGTTTTCTCGCACAAACGCATCCTTTCTATCAGAAGATGATAAGAAAGAGGTGCACGCGGTTCCCCCGGGGGATCTTCCGGCTTTCATTCGGTTTCTACACCGACCTCCTGATCCTTTATTCTTTTTATCTCATTTCCCATCTTTCTTCTCGCTCTTAATCCCTATCGTCACGAGTCAGTCTGCTCGGGAAAAAAACAAATAAATAACCACTGTGCATGGTTGTTGCCATGTCTGTTGCTCCAACTCCAACTCCAACTCCAAAAAAATTGTACTGTGCAAAAGTCTCAGGCCACCGATTAGATATAACATTGTTTTTAGCAACAGTATGATGACCGTACAAAAAACGGTGTTAAAAAACTGATACAAAATCAGGATAAACAGCTTCTACAGGCTACAGTGGTAAGTATTTAAGCTCCTCTTACACTTGAGCAATAGCAGGATCTGATCCTTCTACAGTCTGAAGACACTTGTGGTCTTTTTGGAAGGGTAGCAGCCAAGAAACCACTTTTTCATAAGGGGAACAGGGTGAAAAGCCTAAGGTGTGCTAAAGCTCACAAAGATAGGACTGAAGATCAGTGGAACATATTATTACAGAGTGGCAAATCCAGTGGTTAAGGTGCCTGGTTATGGACCAGAAGGCCCAAGGTTCAAGCATGGCCAATCTGTTAGGCCATTGAGAAAGGGCTTTACTCACAATTTCTTGGGTTGTAAACTGTCTCCTAAACGTCTATATTTAAACGTGGCATTTGTGTGTTCGTTACCAAACACCCACCCACCTGAAGATGCCCCGAGGGTTTTGGCAAAGAGCGTTCCGTCGCACCGACGACCCTTTTGATCTCTCCATCCCTCACCTTCTCTTTCTTTCCCCCGGCTGCTCGTCGAGATGAGAGGCGAGCGCCGCGTCCCAGAGCGAATTATTCTTAATTAGCGCGGCGTCTATCAGATCTTCGCGCAATCGGACCGCCAGAGATTTGATTCATTAATTATTTTAACCCTCGCTCTCGCAGACGCGGCACCGAGCGTTTAATCTTTAATCTCTCTCCTCAGCTCGATTTATTTAATCCCTTTATTCTCTGTACCTTCTTATGCCAAGTCAGATATCGCTTGGCGGGGGGGCCGGCCCACCAGCACAGGGTGCAAGGCGAGACCCGTGCTAACAAGCAGCATCCTAAACTGATCTAAATATAGCTGGACTAAAGAGTACTGATGGGTTAATAATTAAGGTACAGTGCTAAGTCACGTTTAATCCCCGTTCTCCCAGCTGATTTGAGTGGATTACCTCCTGACCAATCAGAACAGAGGATTCAACAGTTGTGCCATCAACTGATTTAAAGCTTTATTTTGCATAGACTGAGAAATTCCTGAAAATTGAATTTTTATTGCAGAGCTAAGAACAGAAGAGCGGACTTTTAGAGATAATGTAACTCCGGGGGCTCGTTCTTTCTCCTTTTCCTCTGTTAAAGGACTGACATTTTTTATGAAACACTTTTTCTAATTAATGGCTCACTGAAGGTCCTTTGAAGGGCTTTTTATGTCTTTCTGCTCCTCTCTCACTCTATCTCTCTTAGAGAATCGAGAACTTCACAATATTTACTGGTAATTCAAAATGAGATTAATTTAGCTAGACCTTCCAGTTTGCTTTAACTGGTTTGTGAGTTAACTTGATCCTGGTGGAGAACTTTAAGTATAAAGGCGTCAATCTTGGAAAGTCAGAACTTCTGTTAAACTATTATGACGTTACTCAGATAAAATCCAAAAGTATAATATTTTAACTTTTCCCAAAATTGTATGACTTTATTACTGCAATGGAAGTAAAAATAGGAAAAAGAAAGATAGAATAAAGATAGAAATTGATAGAAATAAATAGTGGATGAGAACAAGTAAGCAAAGGAAATCATTAAAAAGTTAGAAAAAATGGATAACAAAGGATGAAAAAAAATATGAAAGGGATGGAAAGATGGAAATAAATAACTGATGTATCCAACAAATAAAAAAGGAACAAAAAAGGTTTAAAAGACTAAGAATGGAAGTACAAGAAAAATAAAGAACAAAATAAGAAAGAGATGGAAGGAAGGAAATAACTAACATGTCAACAAGAAATAAAAAGGAACAAAAAATATTTAAAACAGACAAATAATCAAAGTAAAAGAAAATACAGGGAAAATACAGAGGAAAATAAGAAAGGGATGGAAAAAAGGAAATAAATAACTGATGTAAGCAAGAAATAAAAATGAACAAAAAAGATAAGAAAGACAAAGAATGGAGGTACAAGAAAAACAATGACAAAGGGTGGAAAAAAGGAAATAAGTAACTGATGTAATCAAGACAAAAAGGAACAAAAATAGATTTTAAAAAAGGTCAAGGAACCAAAGTACAAGAAAAAATAAAGTAACAATAAAATAAGAAAGGGAAGGAAAAAAGAAAATAAATAACTGATCTAAACAAGAAATACAAAGGAACATAGACGATAAAAAGAAACAATGAAAGTACAAGAAGAAAAATAAAGAAGGATGGGAAAAAGGAAATAAATACCTGATGTAAACAAGAAATAAAAAGGAACAAAAAAGATGAAAAGGAAAAATAAAAGAACAAGAAGAAAAATAAACAATAAACTAACAAAAGGATGGAACACAAAAGATAAAAAAAGACAAACAATAAAAGTACAATGAGAAGAAAAAACAAAAGAAAAATAAGAAAAAAAGAAAATTGGTAATGAAGGTAAAAGTAAAGAAAGGAAATTAAAAAAAGAACATAATGAAAGAGAAATTCTAAAGAATCGAACAATTAAAAAGAAAGAGACTGTAAGAAAGAACAGAACAAGCATTATAAAAGTAATCACGAAATGATGAGACATACAATTGTCCTAAACTGTCCGCTAATGTTACCATAGCGATCCCCCTGTAGCCGCGGGTTAATCTGCTATTGGTCCGATGACAGTCTAACTCTCTCTCTCTGCAGACTCTATACAGGGCGAGCACCAGAGGAAGTTGTATAAGGAGCTGTTAGAGAACTACAACCGCCTGGAGAGGCCTGTCGCCAACGACTCGGCGCCTCTGGTGGTGGAACTGGGACTCACGCTGCTCCAGATTATCGACGTGGTGAGTCAGAGATCAGAGAATTGTATCTCATAAAACATGCGAGACGTGCTACAACCCTCCCGCTTCCTCGAACCCTCCCGACGCGTTAGCATTTCAGCTCTGACGCTTTTTTAGGGTTTAATATGTTTTTATTACACAATGGCATCAGGTGGCTTTAATGCTCTGATATTAAAGCTTTCATTAGAAAGAGAAGAGAATTCAAATTTCCCTACTTTCCCTAGACAGCATGACAAACTATTGCCACACTTGTGTGAACCTGTGTGTGTGTCTGTGTGTGTGTGTCTGTGTGTGTGTGTGATATAAACACAATTCCTGCAGACGTCATTCCTTTCTACACAAGCTTTGTGTGTTTATAAGAGAGACAGAGATCTGTTTCCATATCAAAAAGTAATTCTGCTCCCTACTGCATTCAGCATGAACAATTCAATATCACTCAGAGCTTCACACACACACACACACACACACACACACACACACACACACACACACACACACACACACATGATTTCAACAACAAACCTCCAAAGACTCTGTATCTACTTCCCTCTCTTACTCTCTGCCTCTGATTTATAATTACCGAGATTTTTTTTAATTGATTCATGTAGTTCATTAATTGATTAAGGTACTGCCTCAAATTAGCCCCGGAAAAAATGACCAGGCTTGCACTGAAAAACACTGAATGCAAAAAAGAGACTAAACATAAAAACAAGAAAGGAAAAGCTGAAACAAGACAGTAAAAAAGAAAGTAGAGAATGAAGAAGAATGTGGATATAAAGGTAAAGAAAGAAAGCAAGAACAGAAATGAGGGAGAGATAAAGATGGAAGGAAAGAACGGAAAAAAAAAACTAAAGTATAAAAAAAAGAAAGAAAGACAGAAAATAAAAAAACAGATAAAATAACAGAATAACAGAAGAAGAGAAAGAAAGTGAGATAAATAAATACCATATGGATGTTAAAGAAAGAATAAGGAACAAGTAATAAATGTGAAATCAATAAAGGAACAAAGACAAAAAATAATAAGAATTGGATAAAATAAAAAAAGGAAAAAATAAATTAATAATAAACACCAAACCAGAGACAATAAAGACAAAAAAGAAAATAACATACCGAAAGAGAAAGCCAAGGATTGTAAAGAATAAAAATTTAAAAAGAATAAAATTTATTTTGAAAAGAAGGAAATCAATAAAAATGCAAACAAGGTAAAACGTGAAAGAAAAAGTGAAAAAAAAAATTATTTAAAAAATGGACAAGAAGGACAAAGACTGGATTAATAAAAACCATTAAACTAAAGATCAAAAAGGTAATGAAAGTAAAAGAAAAGAAAATAAGCAAAATAACAGTAATATAAGGAAGAAAGAGGAAAAAGGAAAGACAATAAAATGAATGGAAAGAAAGAAAGAATAAAATAAAAAGATTAAATAAGTAAATAACTGTACAAAAGGAAGAAAAATAAATAAAGAAAGAAAACACAGTAAAAAAAGAAATGTAAAAAAATAATAAAAGTTACAGGAGGAAAAAAGAAAAAAAAATTTGAAAGGACTAAAAAGAAAAAATATGGAAGAAAACATGAAATAAAAACAGAAAGAAAGAAAATAAAAACAGAAGAATAAGTAACAACAGAATAACAGAAGAAGAGAAAAAAGAGAGACGGCTACCATATGGATGTTAAAGACAGAAAGAAAGAAAAAAAGAAAGAATAAGAAATAGTGGGATTAAAACAACAAACAAGAAAAAATGAAAAGAAAGGGATGAGGAGATAATACTTGTAAATTACGCATGCAAAAAGAAAGAAAGAATGAATAAAATAAATAAGTAATTGATAGAGTATAAAATAAAAAAATGAGAGTTAAAAGAGGAAAAAAGAAAAAAAATGAAAGGACTGGACTGAAATAAGGAAATAAATAATATTTAAATAAACATCAAGTAAGAAGAAAACAAAGAAAAGCAATGGAAGCAATATGAGTTTGAAGAGGAAAAGCACAAACAATAAAAGACAGGAAGCAAAAATAACCGAGGTAAGAGATAGCCTCAGACCAACTTTTTGTGTTTGATCCGGAACTTTGGGGCATTTTCCTTTTCTGACGTTAATTACGACCTTCATGCAGCAGAGCTCTGAGTCATGGAGCAGCTCCTGAAGAGCGGTACGTGAACTTTGGCGTGATCACACGTGGCGTTTCTGTTCATCGTAGACATTTTGTCCTACGTATCTGAGAACAGGACACGTGGTGCTGTACACGGGTCAGGGCAATTTGTGACGCCCCCCATAAAGACCTCCAGGAATAGCTGCGCGTTCCCGTTTCCCACGCAAGACGCCGATTTAGCAAACTTTTTTTTTTCTGACGGGATTAACACTGTTTGTTCCGTCACGACAGCCAGCGCAGCGCCAATGACTCTGGCAGCCCCAGATGGCTCGGTGCCCTCAGGCTGTGAAACTGAACGCATGATTGGCACCGGGGTTGGAGCTCGCAGGGGTTGGCAGCTGCCACATTAAGCCGTAAACAAGTGTGAGAGGAAGAGATAAAGAAGAGCAGGACAGGTGCAGGATCTGTGATCTGTTGTCGCTCATTCAGGAGCGCCTAATGAACGTCAGCCGAAGTCGTTAGGTGGCCGGATACTAATTGGGTACCACGGATCTAACAAGATCAGCACAACTACAGGTGGAGTTCCAAAAACCCGTTCAAATGACTGGGTGGAGGAAATTTAATCCTATAGCTAAGACTCATTAGGAGCTGCATCCTGGGAAAAAAAACAAAACAAAACAAAAAAAACCACCAACGTTTTCTTTTCTTTTATTGTTAGTTAGTTACTATTCTTTCGTTCTTTCTGTTTACATCCATTAGTTTAAGGGAACAAATAAAAAAATAAGAATTGGGTAAAAGAAAAAAAAATGAATAGGAAACATGAAGTCTGAGATGACAAAGAAGAAAATAACATAATAAAAATATTTAATAAGGGAGGAACTAAATAAAAACGCAAAGAAACTGAAATAAGAAATTCTAAAAAAAAGGATAATAGAAGAGAGACAAATCGTGGAATTAAAAGAACAAACAAGACAGAATGACAGAAAATACTCGAAAATAATGGATGTGAAAAGAAAGGAAGACAGGATAAAATTAAAGGATAAAAGATGTATATAACAGTGTAGAAAAAATAAAGTTAAGAGATCAAATAAAAAAAATATGAAAGGACTGGAAGAAGGAAATAATTAATAGACATCAAGAAAGAAATGGAATGGAAAAATAAACTTTCTGTTCTGTCCTTTCGGTACTTTTACTTTCATTACCTTTTTGATTTTTATTTGAATATCTTTTATTACTTCCATTCTTTCTCCTTCTTATCCATTGCTTTTTAAAATATTTTTTATTTAACTTTTGACCTTGTTTGCACTTTTATTTCTTTCCTTCTTTTCGTAACATATTTTATTCTCTCTTCATTTTTCTTCTTTAGAACCCTTGTTTTTCTCTCCTACCTTTATCATGCTGCGTCGATAAAAGGTAAATCCCCCCCAAAAACGAAAGTAACAGTACAGGCCCTACAGAAATCTCAAGAACTTTTAAAGAAAAATGAGAAAAATGGTGTTACCACGAAAAAACGCACTGTCCACAGTTTACAGGGCTACAACAATGTTCCTTAGCCTGTGTGTTGGCCAAGAAGTGAGGCTAAACTGCATTTGGTCTAAAAAGGCACCCAGCACCAACATCAAACGTTCAAACTGCAGAGGTTTGCTGCTTCTTTGCAGCCTCGGGGTCTGGACAGGGTGCAATCATTGAAACATTAATGATTGATGTCCATCGCCTGAAGCGTACTACAAGTTTGGCTGATGCAACAACACAATTTTTTTGTCTAGTACTGACTGGAAGGAAACTGAATTTGACTGAATCCACCCAGAAGGGTCCACAAACTTTTAAACTCTTCCGTGTTGTCTCACGTCCACCCGTCTCTGCCCTCGGAGGTCCTTCAGTTCTTAAATACTGTCCACACCTCAGTACAAGCCACACTATTTTTATCCGAAGTGCTCCCGGTGCTTGGGGATCCTCCTGACAGCAGGTGCGAGTGCACAGGTGTGAGTGTTAATAAATGGGGGAATGAGACTGTGCCCGGTCATCTTTGTTCAGCTGTGTTTTCTCAGATCGTGGTTTGTTTGCTGGACCTTTCTCTGAGTATCACAGCCAGCCTCCGTTCAGCTGTGAACAGAACCTCCGGGGAGGTGGATTACAGAGCCAGCGTGGGGTGTGCTGCCTCTCCTGATGCTTTTATTCATGCACCAATTCTTTGAGTTCGGATCCACGGCCAATGTAGCCAGAGACGAGGTCAAAATCCAGGTTCTGATTATATCGGCAAGGCTCGTCACTGAGCACTAAGAGCTTAGAGACAGAGTGTTGCATAACCGCCGTCTGCCAGGCAAGTGGAAATCCAAGTGTAGTGCAGGTTCATGGTGTCTCCTAACATACCCATCAAAGCTGAACCGATCCAGTTACTTTGCACTGCCCTCAATCTCCACTTAATGGTAGCTCAGGCCCAGGACAGACTGGACTACAGATGCAAGACTCTTCGTTGATATGTGTGGTGGTACTTCAAGGATTCTGAACGATGAAATTAAGACTTGTGTAAAGCTGGAAGTCAGAATGTTGAGGAACAGCCCTTTGCCCAGAAAGTTTAAGCATGACGAGCTGATGTTACAGAATTCCCCTTGACAGGACCCATCAATGCTTTCCTTTGGGCCTGGCCAAATTATCTGTACAAGTGGGAGTGTAGTCCAGGTCGTCCTCTTGACTGATTTTCTAGTCCCTAACCAAACATTCTGGACTCCCCCCAATGCCCTGAGGTGGGGTCGGCTTGACTGTTGGACAGGCTGGAATGAGGGGACATGCTTTTCTGCTAATATTGCTGGTGCCAATCTGTATGATGTCAATTCTAGAACTTTAGGAAGACTTGCAAAATGAGGGCCCCCACAGTGGAAGGCCACAGGGTTTTCCTCTGGAAAAAAAACTCAGATGGCTGAATGATCCCGTTGGTGGTGTAGAATGAGTGATGGGGTTCTAGCTCTTTGGCTCATGGGGTCTCAAGATGCTTTACCTGTTGGTTGACAGGCTTTCTAGATACTCATTGGTCCACTGGGTCTCAAGATGCTTTGCCTTTTGGTTGACATTGTTTCTAGATGCTAAGTGGTCTGCCCGTTGTTCTTCCTGTTGGTTGACAGCCTTTCTAGACGGTCTTTGGTCTACTGAATCTCAAGATGTATTGCCTGTTGCTTCACAAGGTTTCAAATCACCTAGCCTGTCCAAGGGTGTTTGAACTTCTTAGGCAGTTGACTAACGGGGCTGTTAGATGCTTAGTGGTTCACAGACAACCTCATGAGACTGAACCTTCTCTCTTGACACTTATGCCTCTAGTCCAGTCACGTTACCAGGCATTCTGGACTGCCCTCTGATATCACTCGAACCATGTGCCAGGTCAGGCCACATGCTGAAATTATATTTATCACCAATACACTGAAGATGGCTCTATTTTCTGAGGACACCATGCCAGTGACAATCTCCAGTTCTGATAATACCTCCACGCTTTCAGATCCCCAGCTGCGTCTCTCATTAATGCGTCCCTCCCACAGTCAACGTAACGCCTATAATAAATCCATTCTGCAGCGGCCGCCTTTGTTCTTTATCGAATTAGCTGCATTGATCCGAAGCACCGCTAAAAACAGGCGATGAATTGCCAGCCGTCTCCATCTGCATGTGAAACACCCAATTCCCTCAATTCATCGGCTTAATTTGTTTACCTGAGGCGTGTAAATACACAAAGCTACTTATCTGAGTGACGATGCAACGACTAGGAATAGGTATACAAACATACATATTTCTAAAAACTGAACGCACGGTGTTACGGCACAAACAAAGCCATAATGGTGCACGCAGATGGAGAAATCGCTAATATCCTGTTATGCCCACGGTTATTGGAGCTAATAGGCAGATGCCTGTGTTGAGAGAAAGAATCAATAATCACAAGCATATGTGCTCACCCGGCCTGAACTAGGATTTATGAGGATTTTTGTAGTGGGTGAATTACTGCATACTAACTCAATCCCTGTTTGGCTCCAAGAGGACGTTTGCCAGCCCAGCTCCAAACCAGTATCACACTGGGATAGAATAGTGGGAATGGAGAAACATTGTAAAGAGGATGAAAAAACTTGTTTTATATACATAGATTGGACATGAACATTACTGCGTAACATTAATGGTTTATAATTTATTATACTCAGCTACAGAAGCAAGAGTCAGTTATCAAACATGTCTTGGTTGCTCAACTACCATTTGGATAAGGGAGACATATCACAAGGTTGGGGGTTGAAATCGTTTGGGTAAGGGGCCAAAGTTGGCTCAGTGCTTCAACTTCTTGGCTATGAATTGAAAGATTGCGGGTTTAAACTACCATTTGGGATAAGGGGGGCCCACAGTGGCTCAGGTGGTCAAGGTCTTGGCTATGGATTGAAAGTTTGGGACTGAAGTACCGTTTTCGATAAAGGGGCCCAAAGGTGGCTCAGTGGTTTGAGCTCTGGGCTATGAACTGAAAAGTTGGGTTTGAACTATTGTTTGGATAAGGAGGACAAAGGTGGCTTGGTGGTTCGAATTCTTGGCTATGGATTGAAGGCTGGGTTTTTTGATCTATGGCTTGGGTAAGGGTCCAAAGGTGGCCCAGTGGTTTTACGTTCTGGGCTATGGAGGGTTGAACTAAAGTGTGGATAAGGGTAAGGATAAAGGTGGCTCAGTGGTTCAGGTTCTGGGCAATGGATCGAAAAGTTAGGGTTTGATCTAAAAGCTGAGAAAGTGGCCAAAGGTTTGCTCAAGGGTTTTTAGTTCTGGGGTATGAATCGAAAATATCATTTGGGTAAGGGAGCAAAGGAGGCTTGGTGGTATGAGTTCTGGGCAATGGATCAAAATTCTGGGGCCTGAAACCTGACTGGACCAAGCTCCAGCAACCCTGGCTGAGCCTTTGCTTTGAACCCAAATTGCTGGGATACGCAAAGAAGCTTTGGCTTCACCGTAACAGTAAATAATAGCGTGTAAATTATAAAGTGACGGTGACAGGAGAAATAACCCCCAAACCACTAGACATCTGTGTTTAAGTGAAATAATGCTCCCGGCAAATGATCACCCCCAAGGAACGCGTCTGTTGCCAAATGAGCCTTGGAATGGTTTCAGAAATCGAGTGGCGTCGCTGCCAAGGAATAATACAATTTAACACATGCAGAGAGCGTGCGAGAGAGATAAAGAGAAAGGCGGAGAGGGCAGACTCACCTTCAGAAAGCTGACTCACCAGTGCCTGTGGCAAAAAAAAAGCTCATCTGGCCTTACGGTTGATATGCGCTAACAAGTGGTTGAGTAATTAATATATTATTTATTATGACCTATTCTCCTTACATCTCTTATACTTTTCGTGGGCTTTGCCTATAGGAAGGTGGTGGTCTGAAAACCCACCGGTCCATTAGCTTTGAAGTGCTCTTTAACACGGCGTTCAATATGGCAGAGCGAGGCACATCCGAGTTCAATTGCTCCCAATTGCAGCGTCCCACGCGCATTAACTCGCGGCCTTATCTCAAATGCCACAGCGCTACGAGTGTGAGAGAGAACGAGAGCGAATCTAATAGTCGTGGAATGAGTAAGGTAACAGGCACACAAACAGAAAGTGGCGGTGCAGGACGTGTATCGGGTACACAAGTCATGCTATTCACTCATATCTTTCGTATCTCTCCTCGTTCAGGATGAGAAGAATCAGGTGCTGATTACCAACGCGTGGCTACAAATGGTAAGTGCTGCTGTCTTGTCTGCAATACACTCTTTCCAGGCTGCTTTGCACTTGTAAGTTAAATCTCTTGGAAGGTTTATTGAGAAGCTCACACGAGGCACCTCGCTAACGTTAACTAGACGCAGCTGGATAGAAAAACATTGGCAGTTTAGAAACCTTTCTGGTAGAAAACATTTTAGGAAACCACTCACACATGAACACTGCGTGGCCATCCGTGTGGCTGTTAATGTTGCGCCAGAACACCTTTCTCAGCAACTATATGCGCCTCTCTGACTGGAAGATGACCTCCAGCAGCACCGAATACCGGTGCCCTTCAGGGCTTGCGATTTGTGCTGCTGACACGACTGTAGGCTCAAATCACATCAGCTTCACTGATGATACTAAAGCGATGGGTCTCATCAGCATCGAGGACGAGTCAGCAAACAGGGACGAGCAGGAGACTCTCAAAGACAACAATTTGTCTCTCAGCGTTCATGTAACCAAGGAGACGATTGCTGAAGTCACGAGGAACGATGGCAAACACCTTCTATTGAAGGGAAGACGACCTTACCTGGACCCTCATAACCAAATGAAAGAAGAGCAGTGACTCCGCTTCATGCGGATCATAAAAAGAAGAAGGTCGAGACCAAATTCCCACCATCAGAGCCACTGCCTCCACAAAGCCACCAGCATGGTGGATGACGTCTCCCACCAATGCCACGGATGCTTCACACTGAAGCCACCCGGAAGATTATAGAGCTGGACTGGTCTAACAGCCATTCCATCTCATTTCCTTCACGTCATTTTATCCTCACGCATGTTGTAACCATGGAGCAAATCCAAATGACACGCTGTTACCATAGCAAAAGCTGCTGTAAAAGCCGCAGGATCCACAATGTTCTACTCTTTTAATGAACTCCGAGCTCCCACCAACTCCACAGGAATTAATTAGCAGCAGTCTCGTACTGCGGAACATGGCTGAGGTTCCACACGTGACAATTTGGACTTAGTGCATGAAGGACAAAAAGAAACAAAACCGCCTGCCATTTCACCATTAATTACATTCAGAGGCTTTACCAACGCAGCACAACGATTAATCCCGCGCATTTGTTCAGGCTGCAGATTCGCCTATCCTTACGACATATATTTGGATTGTTAATAGGATCCTTCCCCTCTCGCAGTTGGTTTAGGCTTAGCGTTTACCTCCTGCGCTCTGTTTTTCATAATCTTCAATTAATGATGTCATTATGAAGAAAAACAAAGTTTATCCCCCTTAACGACATCAATAATTCATGAGCTCGAGAAAACAAATCGAATTAACTCATTAAAGTGAAGTGTTGGTAAGGAGAGACCTTGTGAAAATCCGTTTTCTGGCAGCGTCTTAAGAATGATGAAACCCAAGAACAAATCAGTCTGTTATACCGACACTGACCAGCAGAGGCAGCTGATTTGTTTTCTGTCTTAACTGAGGGATTAGATTTATTTATTTTACATTCATTCATTTCATTTTATTTACTGAAATATATGGATGTTTTTTTCTTGTTACATGAAGGCCTAAAATACTTTTATTTATCATTTACACTCTCTGTAAATTCATTAATATCAGTTACTACGTTTTTTTTTTTTTTAATGTTTGTTATTAACATGGTTTAAATTTTTTAGGAAATTTTGTAACCCTTTTAGTAATTTTTAAAATTATTTGTAAAGAAATCATTAGGACATTACATTGTAAGATCCTTTTCATATAATTAATTTTTTTTGTTTGCATTGAATATAAATGTAGTTTGTATTAAACAATACAATTAGTTTTTTAATGTTTTTAATATCATTTTTAAACACTTTCAATTTTTTTTTATGTATTTCAATAGCTTTGTTTCCTCATTATTACTTAATAAAAATATTATTTTGAGGATTTACATGTTTTTAATTTTCATAATTCTTTTGACATTTTTTAAAGTATTTTAATTGTTTTGTTCCACATATATCACATTTATTTTCGCATGTACACTGCAACAACATTTATTTTTATTTTAAATGATTATTACTAATGATCAGCTCTGATTATGATTTTATACCTATTTAATATGTAATATATCCGTAAATGTTTTTTTCTGCTTAGTTCAATGGATATCATAATATCAGTCATTGCAATTAATAAATCATTCAAAACCAGGGCAGTGAATCCTGGTTATTTTACCGTCATACGATCCCGCTACGGCTGATCACACTTCCACAGCCTGACCTAACCTCGGAGGTTCAGCTGTGTCTCGAGTGGTGCCTGAAAGAGAGAAGAAACTGAGCCTGTACACGACTCCAGATGTGACCAAGACATGTGACATCATTACAGCTCTGACTAACACCTGAGCAATTCAGGAGTCATACAAGAGATTAATCAGTTTAGAGCCTATAAATACTTAATGCCCTACTCAGAAAGCTCCTGCCCTGCGCACTGTGAGTGGATCGTTACTCATAACTGGGAGATTTCCCAATACGTACTTAACATTCATGAGAATTAAATGTGCATGTCAATATTTTTTCAGAACATGAATTGTTAAGTAGGTTAAAAACCTGTGTGTGAATGTGTGTCATGTGTGCTTACTGTGTGTGTTTGTGTGTGCAGAGCTGGACAGATGTGTATCTGAGCTGGAATCCGGAGAATTACCCGGGCGTTAATAATCTGCGCTTCCCATCCAATCAGATCTGGACTCCAGACATCCTTCTGTACAACAGGTAACACACTCCATCAAACACACACACACACACACACACACGTATGTTTAGAAAACTGTGTCACAATGCAGTCAGTGAAAACGTATGTATTTCATTTAATATCTCAGAGGAACATCCTGGACTAGAAGCAGCGCATGTTGTGTAGCTGCCAGTGTATTGTGTTATGATAGTGTAGTGTGTGTGTGTGTGTGTGTGTGTGTGTGTGTGTGCGCGCATGCTGTGCATGAAAGTGACATTCTCAGTGTTTTAATGACAGGACAGGAGACAGAGGCGGCTCGATGTTTTATTGATGAAGAGCTTCTTTATCTCACACACGACCTTCCAGTGTGTTACCCTCTCACATTCACTGCTTTGATATGAGGAAGGCGTTCTGTTTGATACGAGCACTCAGAGAGGAAGAGCCAGATTTAAGGAGGATAAAGGCACAGCCCTGCTACTCAGTAAGGCTTGGGAAGTAAAGAACAGGCTTAAACGTAATTAAGAAGTTAACAAGTAGCTTCACAAAGGAAAGTATGTTTTCAAGAATATTATTTTGAATATATTTCATTCAGTTCATTTCATTGAGTTCCTTTTTAATACAGGATTGACATACTTTTAATTTTCTTTTTAAAACATCTGAAAGCTGATTTACTTAACAATAGTCACATTGATAAAGTGTTTTTTAAATATTTAACATCATGTTGTCAATTAATTGACAACATTTCATTTATATTAAATTAATAACTTGTTACCTTGTTTATTGTCAGCTTTGCCTTTATTTAGATTTTTCGTTTAGTTCTTTTATGTATCTAAAATAGTCATTTTAATACAGGATTTATGTGCTTTTAATTTTTGTCATAGTTTCTCAAATGTTTTCTTTTTTAAATATTTTAACATTGTTTTATTTAACGTTAATCACAAAACTCATTAATAAACGTTGTGTTATTTAACATTAATTGACAACATTTCATTTATATTAAATTATTAACTTATTCATTATTATCTTTGATTTTATTTAGATATGTCTTTTGGTTTTTATCCTATATTCATTTTTAATACAAGGTTTACATGCTTTTCATTCTTTGTAATTCTTTTAAAAACATTTTAACATTGTTTTACTTAACATGAATCACAACATCTGTTAATGAATATTGTGTTTACATATATATATAGATAGATAGATATACATACACTTAGAAAGATGAGAGAGGTCTGTAATTTCCATCATAGCTACACTTCAACTATGAGAGACAAAATGAGAAAAAAAATCCAGGAAATCACATCGTAAGATTTTTAAAGAAGTTAATTGTAAATGATGGTGGAAAATAAGTATTTGGTCAATAACAAAAGTCCAACTCAATACTTTGTACCATAACCTTTGTTGGCTATGACAGAGGTCAAACGTTTCCTGTAAGTCTTCACCAGGTTGGCACACACTGTAGCTGGTATTTTGGCCCATTCCTCCATGCAGGTCTCCTCTAGAGCAGTGATGTTTTGAGCCAACACCGACTGTCAACTCCCTCCACACATTTTCTATAGGGCTGAGGTCTGGAGACTGGCTAGGCCACTCCAGGACCTAGAAATGCTTTTTACGAAGCCACTCCTTGGTTGCCTGAGCGGTGTGTTTGGGATCATTGTCATGCTGGAAGCCCCAGCCACGTTCCATCTTCAATGCTCTCACTGATGGAAGGACGTTTTGGCTTAAAATCTCACAATTTTGGTCTCATCCGTCACACAACAATTCTTCCAATAGCGTCTGGTTTGCCACTGATCTTTTAGCAAACTGCAGGACGAGCAGAAAGTTCTTTTGGAGAGAAGCCAGGGGCTTTTTCCTCAACCTTACGGTGTTCTTCTGATGGTGGACTCAGGAACATTAAAATTATCCAATGTGAGGAGGCCTTCAGTTCCTTAGAAGTTACCCTGGGGTTCTTTTTGGTGACCTCGCCAAACTATTACACCACCTGCTCTTGGAGTGATCTTTGTGGTCGACCACTCCTGGGGAGGTAAACAATGGTCTTGAATTTCTTCCATTTGTCACACAATCTGTCTGACTGTGGAATTGGTGGTGTCCAAACTCTTTAGAGATGGTTTTGTAACCTTTTCCAGAGATGAGCATCAACAACTCTGTTTCTGAGGTCCTCAGAAATCTCCTTTGTTCGGCCATGATACACTTCCACAACCGTGTTGTGAAGAGCACAGACTTTGATAGATCCCTGTCTTTAAATAAAACAGGCGTGGACCCACTCACCCTGATTGTATCCCCATTGATTGAAAAAAAACCTGATCTTAATTTCAACCTTCAAATTACACGCAGTCCTAGACGTTCACATCTTGTGCCACTCACTAATATGTAATGTTGGATCGTTTCCTCAATAAATAAATGACCTAGTATAATTTTGTCTCGTTTGTTTAACTGGGTTCTTTTTATCTTCTTTTAGGACTTGTGTGAAAATCTGATGATGTTTTAGGTCATATTTATGCAGAAAATTCTAAAGGGTTCACAAACTTTCAAGCACCACTGTATATCCAGTTTGCCCTGGATAGTGGTAGCATGTTAGTCATTATTTTACTGGCAGTATGACATACATTGGCCTTCATTTCACACTTTCACAATTACAAAGTCACAGCACAAACAAAATTTAAATTACAAATGTAAGACGCAAACATAGTTTACCAAATGTTTATTGACTCAAAACCTATATCATGAGAAAGTGAACAATTGTGTAACTTTTACTTTTTTAAGTTCCTTGGTTTGCTGCACTCATGTTGTTTAGCCTAAATAGCTTTTCAGAAGCATGTCTACAGATCAGTAGGTTTCATCACTGCTAACACAACCCCACCTAACACATCATATGAGTAGTGTTTTATGTTAAATAAACCATAGGATATGTTACACAAGGAATGCCAAAAATTGGTATTTAATATCCCAAACATTGTACCTTGAATATGAATATATATTTACAATGAGTATATTTTAAATTATGTTCATGCCAGTAATGTCTCACATTATTACAAATTCAGTTTACCTCACGTTTAAATGAATGTGAACTGCAGGAAAAACCAAGCTCAGAGACACACACCAGTGCGAGTCAACTCAAAGTGCTGTATTTACACAGTGCACTAATCCCATCTAGTCACTGCATTTTTATCTGTTAGATTCTCTAGCACTCTAGCATCCTTTCTTCCATGCTGGTGAGAGCTGAGCATTTATGCCGCAGCTCTGCCTTCCTCCCTCCACAGTACCCAACAATAATTGTTTCAAAATAACATGATTTAATAATAATAATAATAATAATAATTTTGGCCAAATCTAACAGCCAGGAGAAAACACATCACACTTTGAAAAAAGAAATTACAAGAATGCAGTGAGCAGTAGTTATTGGGAGGAGAACATTTTACCCCATTCCAAACTTTGAGGGGCTCGCACCCCCCCCTGCCCCTCCTTAAAACTAGGCTTATACAGCAGATATACATAGAAGCTGAGTGACCATTTTTGGACACTGTTACTGCATTCTTATTAATGTTTGGGTTCTTGTAAGTAGTTAAAAAAAAACCTCTGTGTGTGGGTGTCAGTGTGGATTTCGACTGGGCTGTGAGATTTCTGCACAGACATAGTCCCACTGGCCCCAACAACTGGCAGCATCAATTACACCCACTGTTTTTGCTTCGGTAACTGACACTTTTCCACAAGCTTTAGGCTGATTTAGTCAGACTGCAAAGGCAGATTAAAGCTGGAACACTGGCCTGTTAAACAGATGTTGCTGTTCTAGATTGTAGTTTGAGTAGGTTTGTGCTTTTTGTGTTGTGAGGACTAGATTGACTAATTTGTATGGCCTTCGGTTTAACTAATTTTAAACCATATTTTCGCATTGCTAATTTGTCAGTGGGCAACTGCTTGGTTTTTTCCCTATGATTAATAGTCTAATTCTAACACTCTGTGTGAACATCTTAATGTAAGCAGGAGTCACCTGTGTGTAAAACAGATGTCTAGGTGCCCCATCAACACACCTCGAGTCAAATTTGGACACATCAGCCCTGGTGTTCTACAAACCATCTGCTGCCTGTTCACTGTGGCTAAGCAAGGCAAGCGGATCTCAAAATAACATTTATGATTTATGGTATGTCAAAGAGGTCAGTTAAATGCTGCTGACAGGTCTGTGTCCGGTCAAAATCAGCTGAAGGGAACAATTTCATACGACAATACTAACAACAACAGTAGTACTACATCTAAAACAATCCTTTTGGACTAATGACGATGTTAAAGTATTAGACAATTTAATTTTTTTTACTTGCTCAAGGATCTGCAGGAAGTAATGACATTTAATAACTTTTGGGGGGGTCAATGCCCAATTTTCTTTTAATTAATTAATGAATTACCAAACCCCACCCACTAACTCAGTCTCACCTATCACATTGACTTGATAGTAACTTGCTGCATCTACAAACCTTACAGATACATAGCACAGCCTACACTATATACACACTGCACACTTACTTTTTTCAGGTTTTCTTTGTGCTTTTTTCACTGGAATATGTTGATTAATAACGTTGCAACTTCCATGCAAAATAAAACGTAGCTCCACATGTCTGGGAAACCACTTCCAGCTTATCTTTTCAAGTAATGTATATTCTTTTTGAAGCTGGTGTTAAGTGTATTTGCTCATTTAGCCGTCTCTGCAGTACATCAGCCATAGTGAGTGAGGGCATTAAGTCACGTCATCGAAGGGCGGCTGATAGTTGGTTGAATGATATTCATTTACAAAATCAACAAACGTGATTGGCCATTTGATGGTTAGGCGTGTACAGTAACTTGTGAAATAATTGGTGTGTTCCTTTTGAATAAACGCAAGCATTTTGGGCAATGATTCTCTGCTAATGTTCATAACAGTATAAATTTGTCATTTTCTTTGACATACGGGACAAATGTACTTATTTTAAAAATAAGTCGGGACACCTGGAAATGGAATGAAATATGGGATTGTCCTGGGAAAAACGGAACGTCTGGTCACCCTAGTCATATGGTCTCATATGGTTAACCTGTGTCAAGCCTCAGAAAGTGGCACCAATTATGCTCTATAGGACTCAAGACCTCATATGGTATAGGGATGAAACTTACAATCTTCGAATGACAGTTCTCTGATGTACCACTCTATATTTTTTAGGTTTAACAGTTTATTTACCTGGTTCAATAGTACGTGCTACTGAGCCAAACTAACAACACGACAAATCACTTAACCTCTTGAGACCTCATTACCCTCTTCGGAGCTCTGATTTTTTTATGTATAAAAACTGAGCACTGTCTTTGAACAGGAGGTCTTTTTGTTTTTGTGAAATGCTCAAGAGTGTCTACAAATGAGGTTAAGCAGAATGAAGTAGGTATATGAAACCCAAAACGTCATGTCCTCATGTGGGGACACGACGTCTCAGGAGGTCAAGGCAATAATAACAAACACAATATACTTATCGGAAAGATTTTAAGGACTGTTGATTGAAATCCCATTTGTTTCCACTAATTGCAGATGTTTAAATGCCATGCCAGTGTGCCAAGAGCTTTGAAAATGTGCTTCTCATATTTAGTGCGATTTGCTACATTGTGATTGCTACAATAAAACCACAGAAATGAGCACTTCAGTATAAATATATGAAGGATATGCTTTAATGTCTTTAATCCCCACTGAAAAATCTTACTTACTATTTATATTAGACATCATAAAAAAGAAACTTAAACGACTTCAATTGCAAAAATGTAATTTTCACTCAAAACAGAATGAGCACAGGTGCATTAGTATCTGTAATTCTGAATGTCCTCTCTAGGGCATTGGGTCTCTTATTGAGTAGGACAATAGGGGGGCTGGGAAAGTGCAGGATAAAGCCTAGTGAGGCCTGCAGGTCCACTACTTAAACTAGGTCAAATCTCACACACAAAGCTCTCTGAACGAGAGAAGTTTTTGTCTGTGCCCTCCCTTTAAAGCCACTGTGGTCAGGCCCTTGGGAAATTCATTTGACTTTTAGCAAGGCCAAAAAGCACCAACTCGTGTACTGCACAGTGCACTGGAGTGCGTCATTACAAAAGACTGAAGATGTGCTATTGTATTGTTGTTCCAGACCACCATGATCATTTTCATTTAGATATAACATGGATTATATCCGCAGTAGATCGATTTCAATTTTTGATCTTGCAAGCAAAATTTGGTCATGAGTTGTAATAAGAGGAAAGTGTTTAGAATACAGTGGTACCTCAGTTCTCAAATAAAGTTCCAGAATAAAGTAAATTGAATTAATTTGTTCCAGACCCCCAGAAAATCCACACTGTATACGGCATTATATACATTAATGGAGTTGTATTGTACAGGTGCTTCCTGATTCACAATGGGGATATGTTCAGACAAATCCATCAAAAGTTAAATGTATCATGAACTGAGGAGTTTAACAAGTGTACAGCAGTCTGTACTGTATCACAACGGAGCCTATGATAAGTAATGATCAGTATGTCAATGGTTAAAACACTTCTGTAACTGACAGTTGGCCAAAATAATTAACACAAAGCTTATTTTATAATGCATTATTGAGAAATCTCATGTAATGTTATTGTTATTGAGTAATGAATTGAAATTGGAAAGTAAAAGCAAAACACTTATTGTATTGAACTTGGGGTGCTAGCATAGGTGCTAATGCTAACTGCATCCTGTGTTCAGGAGCATTCAATTCCTGTTTTGCTTTCAGTTGGCTCTGATAAACTAAACTTTTTAGAACGCTTATTTGCACTAAGACTACAGTACTGCAGATGTAAAAATAGCAGAGATCTTCTCTGAGCAAGGGCTATTTTGAACCTGAATCACTGTGTACTGAATCGTGAATCATGAATCATGAATCAAGTTTTATGTGAAACGTTTCATGCGGCTCGACTCAAACATGTTTAAGCAAGTGAGCCAAGTATACGATGACAGCCGAGATCAATCTATCCTTAGGACTACTAACAGGGGACTGTGGTAGCCTAGTGGTTAAGGTACTGAATTATGGACCAAAAGGTCCAGGGTTCAAATCCCACCTCTGCCTAACTGCCACTGTTGGGTCTTTGACTAAGACCCTTAACCCACAATTGCTTGGATTGTAAGATTGTATCAATTGTAAGTCACTCTGGATAAGGGCGTCTGCTAAATGCCGTAAATGTAAATGTACTAACACAATATATGTACATATTTATAGACTGGTATCTATTTACTTACTTATTTACTAAAACAACGTCTATGTCTATTTATTACAGGTAGAGCTTTTTAGCTTTGTGAGTACCGTTCAAATGGCGTCTGATAGTTAGTCCTGACAAAGTACTTATTTTTTTCCATTCTGCTTCAAGCCCTGCACTCACTGGACATATCAACATTATACATATTTCTAGCTACAGTATATATACTGGTAGTGGTGCTGCGATTCTGTTATTGTACTGCTATTGAAAATTGTGAGTTTAAAGTACTGCCTGTGCTGCTATTGTAAATAGTGAAGAAGCATTTGTCCATCTTTTTGTTTGCTTGGTGTAGACTTTAGGATCAGAACAGCTGCTAGCTTTCCTCAGCGCCACTTCCAAGTTTATCTCAGCCCATAAAATAAGGCTAAGGGCATGGCAGCAACGGCAAAAACTGTGAGAACTGAAAGGAGAAAGCAGGGCACAATTCTATTTAACCTCAGAGAGGTGACATCAGTGCCTGTGTTAAACCCATGAGTACATATAAAGACGTCAATCCATGGGTTTGCCAACTCCAATATATGTCTAAGCTTTGCTCTTATTATGTTAACCTCTTTCATTGAATTGTGTTAATAAGTGATGTTGACTATGACTGAGGTGTAACACATTATGGATGGGGATTTTCCAAAATTCGTCAAAATTTTCCAACCACCAGATGTGCACATGTTTTTACTGGAACCCCAATTCTAAACACCGGTAGAATATTTGTGTTGTAAAACACTGTAGAACAAATCCACCAAAACATTGGGAATTCCAGGTCTGTTTTCATTTACAAAATGTTACACTAGGATGCAACTGAAGTTGTCTCTAACGTCAGCTTGCTCTGTGCACTCTGTCATCAGAAATGTTTATTGACCCCTCAGTAAACGCAATAGCTGAAACACACAGCCCTTCAACCTGAAACCTCAGAGGCCTAATGAGCAGTTAGAGACGTAGGAAGCACTCCTAATCCATGTTTATCCTGTGGCAATTCCCTGCCTTTCCTGAAAAATGAAAGTCCCTTCAAACAGATAAAAGCAGACCTAGTATAAACGTGTGGTAGAGCATGCAACAGTCTTGTGTAACCTCACTGTGGAAGGGCTGATGTTATATCTGAATCTGGACTGATCAAGCCGGTTTACTGCAGTGCCGCTGTGGTCATGGGTGGTGTTGCTAGCTAATTAGCTAGTCATTTAAAGTTGAGGCCAAAGTGAGGCTGAAATCATATGTTTACTCATCTGTTTGTTGATGAAGTCAAATGGATCAGGCTCCTAAGTTAGACTAAGGTTTACATCAACCTTGGTCCATTCTGCACTTGTTGTTGTTGGATAATGCCGAGATTGATTTTCTGAAAATATGTGCTTGACACTATGCAAATAGTTTTATACCTGCAAAAATTAACGACAGTTTGTGCAATAAGACTAGAGATGGGAATGCACTAATGTGATATGTAGAATGAATTGCCAATATTGTCCCAAAACACTGGATCAGTAGCATTTCCAAGTTTAGCTCGGCCAGTAAAATAAGGTACTAAATTAAAATAATTGTTCTGAATTTTTCTATCTTGGCAGAGGCCGCTGAGTTCCAGGGCCCACTTAGGATGGGGTCTGTGGCACGTGATGTCATAGGGTCCTCGTCACATAGGGTTACCAATTTTTACACAGTTTCAATAGTAAGATACAGTATGTTCAGGTGACCCAGTTAGACAGTGTTGAGGCTTGTCCTGTGACAACCAAAATAACATTGTTATTGCACTATTTCAGAGCGTGTTAAGTTTTAATTGTCACAGTGTTGCTGTGGTATGGTGGCTCGGTGGGTAGCACTGTCACCTCACAGTGAGTGGGTTCAATCCCCAAGTGGAGTGGTCTGGGTCGTTGCTAAGTGGTTGCTATGGTGTTACAAGTGTTTACTGTGTTGTTGGTGGGTGGTTTCTATAGTGTCCAAGGTGTTTGCTATGGTGTTGCTGGTAGTTGTTATGGTGTCCCAGGTGGTTGCGATGGTGCTGCTAAGTGGTTGCTATGGGTTTATTCGAACTTTGACTCCATGACTTTAGTTTCGCTCTTAGATTTATCATCTACGCCGCCCAAGGAGGTTGGGTCCCTTTTAGAGTCTTGGTCCTCCCAAGGTTTCTTCCTATAACACTCAGGGAGTTTTTCCTTGCCACTGTCGCCCTAGGCTTGCTCAATTTGGGATTGGACGTAGTTATTAGGAGATAATCTAAACTTGTAAAGTTGCTTTGAGACAATGCTCCATTGTAAAAAGCGCTATATAAATAGATCTGACTTGACTTGACTTGACGTGTAGTGTGCTAGTTGCTAGGGTGTTGCTCAGTGGTTGCTAGGGTATTTTAGATGGTTATTATGGTGTGTTAGGTGGTTGTCATGTGGATGCTGTGGTAGCCCATGTGGTTGGTGGGGTGGTACTAGTGTATTTGTATCATTGTGATATGAGAAGGGTTAGGGTTACTCCTGGGGAATGTAACAATGGTCTTGAATTTCCTCCATTTGTCCACAATCTGTCTGACTGTGGATTGGTGGAGTCCAAACTCTTTAGAGATGGTTTTGTAACCTTTTCCAGCCTGATGAGCATCAATAACTCTGTTTCTGAGGTCCCCAGAAATCTCCTTTGTTGATGCCATGAAACACTTCCACAAACATGTTGTGAAGAGCAGCCTTTGATAGATCCCTGTTCTTTAAATAAAACAGAGTGCCCATTCACGCCTGATTGTCATCCCATTGATTGAAAACACCTGACTCTAATTTCATCTTCAAATTAACAGCTAATCCTAGAGGTTCACATACTTTTGCCACTCACTAATATGTAATATTGGATGATTTTTCCTCAATAAATAAATGGCCAAGTATAATATTTTTGTCTCATTTGTTTAACTGGGTTCTTTTTGTGACTTGTGTGAAAATCTGATGATGTTTAGGTCATATTTATGCAGAAATCTAGAAAATTCTAAAGGGTTCACAAACTTTCAAGCACCACTGTATAACCCTCTTACTGTTACCTATCAGTAAACACAAAACAATATCTCACCTACTTGCTGCTTATATTTGCTAATATTCAGACTGTGCTTTCATTCCACACAGCATGTGACAGTGACCACTGGGGTCCCCACTGCAGTAACCGGTGCCAGTGCCAAAACGGCGCGCTGTGTAACCCCATCACAGGCGCGTGTATTTGCACAACCGGGTTCCGGGGCTGGCGCTGCGAGGAGCGCTGCGATTCAGGAACCTATGGCAACAACTGCCAGCAGAAATGCCAATGCCAGAACAATGCCGTGTGCCACCACATCACAGGAGAGTGCATGTGCAGTCCTGGTTACACTGGAGCTTTGTGAGTCACACACACGTGCAAATAGACAAATGACCTGTACTGTACATGCTGTCCAGTAATCTACACATTATCCTACTGCTACTATCTTTGATACAGTTGTGAGGATCTGTGTCCGCCGGGCAAACATGGGCAGCAGTGTGAGGAGCGCTGTCCTTGTCAGAACGGTGGAGTGTGTCACCACGTCACTGGAGAGTGTTCCTGTCCTGCTGGCTTCATGGTAATCAGACACACTGATGACGGAAAAATGAGACATGATTCCCACAATAGTATAAAAATAGTATAAAGACCTATCACATGATATTAGATTTCCTTGTGGTAGTTCTTATAATACTGTCATTCAAATGCCTTTTGTTGCTTTGTATACCGTATTTTCCGAACCATAAAGCGCACCGGATTATAAGGCGCATGAAACAAAACTCTTAAGTTCCGTCGGAAGCTCAGTTTGGTCTTTACCTGGTGCAGGGCGTCTTCTTGCTTCCTCCACTTCCGTATAATTGATTCGTTAATGTTGAATTCTCTCGCAGCTGCTCTATGTCCATGTTGTACTGCGTGACCGATAGCGTTGTGTTTGAAATCCGCTTCGAAATTAAATGAATGAACGCACATACCCTAATGCTGAAGCACATACCGTATTACTCTGCGATGATGCGCACTACGGTGGCCGTAAGCTTCGTAACTTACCAAGAACGTGCTAAAACATTGACAGATTTTTGAGCGCCGTGTACCATCTACAATCGGTTCTAGGTCAGAAAGCACAGCCAGAATTAATTCATACATTAGACGCACCGCATTTAAAGGCGCACTGTCGATTTTTGAGAAAGTTAAAGGATTTAAGTGCGCCTTATGGTCCGAAAAATACGGTATATATAGTACATTTGACAATGACAGCCATAACTAAAGCTATAAATCTGAGAAATCTTGCTTTATCAGTCCATAATTTGTCTTGCCAAATGCTTATATATTGAACATGTTTAAATTAAACATAAGTACAAGTGGATACAAATACAAGTTTGCAAGCTCACCACCACAGAGACCATGGTTCGAGTCGCAATGAGGCCCTCCTGCCAGGCCAGGTGTCGCACAGGCACCAATGCAGGAAATATGTAACGGGATGAAATGATGCAATCGTAGTTAACCTGTTCTATTTGGTTAGATCATTACTAAGAACAGTACTAGTAAGGTTTTGTAAAGATTATCGTTAAAATTATACATTGCCACACTTGAACCTAACCTTTCAATCTTAGCCTGTTTTGGCTGCTATTGAAGGAATAAGTGCAAGAAAGAAAAGGCAGTTTGAGTTTGAGTTGGAAATGAACAGTGCAGCCACAATTAACCACTTGTTTTACAGACCTAACATATAGTCTTTGGGATTGGACGTAGATATTAGGATATAATCTAAATTGTAAAGTTGCTTTGAGACAATGCTCCATTGTAAAATGCGCTATATAAATAAATCTGACTTGATATAGTACCAGTCAAAAGTTTGGACATACCTTCTCACCAAGTGTTTTTTCCTTATTTTTTAATGTTTTCTACATTGTAGATTAATAGTGAAGACATCAAAACTATGAGGGAACACATATGGAATCATGTACTTAACAAAAAAGTGTTAAACAAACCAGAATAAGTTTTATACTTTAGATTCTGTGTTTCAACCATACCCCTGCAGAGCAAAGCTGATGGTTGCAAACACATTAAGAAGGCATGAAAGTCCTCAAGTTAACTCTTGACAATGCCCACCAGTTAATTGAAACCCTTTCCAGGTGATCACCTTGTAAAGCTGATTTGAGAGAATGCCAAGAGTGTGCAAAGCTGTCATCACAGCAAAAGGTGGCTACTTTGAAATATCTGAAGTATAAAACATTGTAGTTTGTTTAAAACGTTTTGGTTTACTACATAATACCATACGTGGCCCTTAATAAATGTAGAAAATAATAAAAATAAAGAAAAAACATTGAATGAGTCCAAGGTGTGTCCAAACGTTTGACTGGTACTGTACACATGTATCAGTATAAGGTTTATTTAGTGCCCAGTAGTTGATGTTGGTCTTTAACAGTGCATAGGGTTAGGGAGGGCATGCCTGCATGTGACACCTGATCCTGTCACTGCAGTTGTAGGCTAGCATTTTAGACCAAAAGGGCTTTTCGCATTCATTCATTCATGGCAGCACAGGGGCTCGTTTGGTAACACCACCTCACTGCAAGAAGGTCCTGGGTTCAATCCCGGGGTGGAGCGGCCTGGGTCCTTTCTTTGTGGAGTTTGCATGTCCTCCCAGTGTCTGCGTGGGTTTACTCCGGGTACTCCGGTTTCCTCCCACAGTCCAAAGACATTCATTTTAGGTTAATTGTTTACACTAAATTGGTATTGACTTAAGTGTATATACTGGTCCTTCTCAAAAAATTATCATATTGTGATAAAGTTAATTCTTTTCCATAATGTAATGATAAAAATTAAACTTTCATATATTTTAGATTCATTGCACACCAACTGAAATATTTCAAGTCTTTTATTGCCACGCCGCATTGAAGCAGTCATTTCTGCAAAAGGATTCCCGACCAAGTATTGAGTGCATAACTGAACATAATAATCTGAAGGTTGACTTTTTTTGTATTAAAAACACTTTTCTTTTATTGGTCGGATGAAATATGCTAATTTTGTGAGATTTTCATGAGCTGTATGCCAAAATCATCAGTATTAAAACAATAAAAGACTTGAAATATTTCAGTTGGTGTGCAATGAATCTAAAATATATGAAAGTTTAATTTTTATCACTACATT
>JAJAGP010001548.1:166609-180309 GCA_025084515.1 Ancistrus triradiatus | reverse complement strand
AACGTTTTGTAATAACTAAGAACACAAGCATGAAGAGCAACAGAATAGAATTGGCTCTGATAGAACATGGAAGCAAATATTTGAAATTGTATTTAGTTTTTTTAGTTTTTCTTTGGATACTTGTATTGTTGCCTTATCTACACCTGTAAGTAAAAGTAAATTGTGCAGAAAATAAACTTGTGTACTTTAACATACACATATGGAGATTTGAATTGTGATTTTATTTAGAATTACTTTCTCAAAATAAATGGATTTGAGTATCAGTAATGACAGATAAGTTTATCAAGGTATATTCAGAAAATTGGGAATTCGCTGTTTCCTATGGATTTCTTGTTATGAGTCAACAATAAGATGAACTTTGACTTGTTAGAAGAGACCAAAAAAAGCCAATTATGAGATCTCAAATGTTTCGTATGTAAATAGTATCATAAGTCTAGGGTGAGACACAAAACAGGCAAGTCTTCTGTGAGACAACTATAAGCTTGATTTAAGAACTCAAATGTTTCTTATGTTTTGCATGATGAGACGAATCTGAGATGAGACAAACTTAAGACAAACTTAAGACGAATTTAAGAAATGATACTTTGAAAATTCAAGCGTTGTTTCTCAGGAGACAAATTTAAGAAACAGGAGAAATAAGCTTAAATCTCACACGTCTTAATTATGTCTAGGAGAAGTAAATGAGACAAACTTAAGATCTTATTTAGAGAATTTCTTTCCTCTGGGACAGCTCTCAATACAAAACACACAGCTCTCAAGACAGAGTGCACAACTAAAATCTTATGGTGTTAAAGTCATACTATTATGTTCTTTTACAAACGAAGGTGATTACACATAAATGACTACCACTTAAAGATTAACTAAATTAATGTGAAGCTATGTATGAATGTGATTAACTACATGGGGTTATGTGTACTTAATGATTAACACGAGTGATTAACTATTGCAAACTATATCATGAATAAAGAGATAACATATGAGAATACATGAAAACTTATAAGGAAACACATTAAAACTACCCCATTATCCACGGTAAAATATTATTTCAGTAAAACCATCGCCCTACGGTATTTAAAAGAACTACAAAAATGGTGGCGCTTACAGCACATGCGCAGCTCAACAGGACAGTCTCAGAAAATCACAATGCTGACTGAAAGCTTAATGCCGCGATTTACGACAGCGTAAGCTAACAATATACTCAAAAATATATCTAGTACTTTTGATATAAGATCTCAGAACTTAAGACAGTTCAATATGAAAGAAATAGATTCGCTCGCAGAAAGGTTAGCGCTGTAGCGTTCTACTGTTTAAAATACGTAACAGGTTCACGCTCACAGATACTCACATCTACTATAGGATCCGCTTACTGACCATGTACTGTTATTCCTCTAATCACTGCTTCAGGTGAGCACTCTGTTACGGTTTTATCTGTTTACATTTTACACAGTCTTTTATTACGTCTGTACTCTTAAATGTTTCTATTTTTCTTCATCTTACTGTTTTATCATTCATATTTATTATTATACTTTTACTTATTCTTTTGTTGTAAATTCTCTTGCTTGTGTAAAGCACTTTGGAAAATGCTTGGAAAACTACTTAATAAAACTTATTATATTTTTATTACCGTTATGGCCGAATTTATGTTTAACATCTGGGTTTATGTTTATAAATAAGTTCCAACACTTTTAAATCAGTTCTGTTCAGCGTTATCGAGCCTGTTTTAGGTGTAGTTTTAAAACATACTGTACCCACAGACTTTTAAATTCTCCTAATCCGAGCCCACAAACGTGTAGCTCACACAGTCTATATATTTTGTTTATTTCATACATCTCCAAACAACCTTTCCTAAAATCTATCATATACTAAACTAAATAAGTTTAATATAGGAAATCTCATATTTTCAACAAATAGATAGGTAGAATGGGACAGTTTTGAATGTTTTCTGTCAGCCTTTACTATAATATTAATATCCATACATTACAATATCTGTATAACCCATTGATAATATATACTAGCATAATATCATTTTAAAAGCTTAGGTTTTATTTTTCACAAGTTAACAATAATGATTAATCAACACAAATATAAATTATGCTTCTTCAACCAACTAATCAAACTCCAAACATTTGAAAGAATATTTAGGACAAGATTTCCCTTGAATACTTTTTGTGGTTCATCCATGAACACACTTTTGCGTACCACACTCCTATAATTATCACACCCTACAGCGTGTCGCACGTTACTTTATTTTCTCTTTTAATTACGTCTACCTTTATTAAGTTGGTTCTTATATTAAATAATTAGCATATCTTATTTTTACATCCTCTGATAATGCACTCTGTTTTAAACCCTTTCCACTTTACTTAAATATCTCTGTACTGTATTTTATTTTAAATCCCATCCATAGTTTTACTTTTCTCCCTCTACTGCAGTTTCACACACATACCTAGGTTTGTCACTGCCAAGGTCACACACTCTCTAGCAGCTTATCTCATTCGCTCGGTGTACACTACACGCACAAAAGACACACTAAATACAGACACATCTACACATTAAACACAAAATTAACTAAATTGTGGGACGAGTGCAGCCAGAAATCCCCGTGCCTCATCACTTAAAGTTACTGCGCCTTCCACTTATAATTCCATTTCCACAAAAACAAAAAACTACGGGACTGCTTAGCTGTTTTCCCAGCGTCCATCACACTCTTCCAATCCGTATAATAGGGCTCCGCGCACTAGGCAGGAGAACCAGCACCCAGGTCGCGGCTCTAGATGGCTAAGTTAATGAAATCCCCGTAACATCCAAGTTATGCGGGCCAAGGGATTTCTCCAAACGACTTGTGATCACGGCAGCCGCCCAGTTCCCACAAATCCCTATTATCATTACTGGTATTACCTTATGGAATTACCAAGCCTTTTGAAACACACCCTGCGCCGTTCTGAACCTCCCGCTCTCAAACTCAAATACTCAAATACTGGCCATCTCTTACTTTTACTCTTACTTCTTAAATTACTCTTATTTCTTATCTCACTCTTATCTCTTAAATTACTGTTACCTCTTAAATCACTTTGTCTTTACCTGCTCAAGGATCCTACAAACACACATGACATGACAGAGACAACACATAACATAAATATTGCCTGCCTCTCCATCTACAAACATTTCTCCTTTAATTTTACTTTGGAATTTGGCTTAAATTTAGTTTAGACAACTCTTACCATCCAGCTTCAAGAAGCATCTCCAAACAAGCACAGAAATAGTAAGCTTAAAGTGCTTACCTGTGGCCACTTTCTGTAGTTGTCTGGAGATGAATCCTCGGCCGGATGTGGTGTCTTCCAGTCCTGCCGTTGTCCAAATCCCAGCGGTGCCTCCAATTTTCTGTTGTAGTTTTTTGACAGAATGCATGCTGCTCACTTAATCAAAAATCACACTCGAGCCGAATCAAAGTTTCAGTGGAGAAGCAGACAATTTTACTGCAAGCAATAAAGGACATCCTCCCACCAAAGCAGCGGGGCGGAGAAGCCGATGATCAACAGTTCTCACGTTCTTTATATACTATTCAGTCAGGGTCAACATTGTTATCATTTTCCAACTTGTAGAACACCTGCTTCCCAGACGCCACCTTATCTCTCCTCAGGTCATCCTGACCTGGCATGTGTGAAGACAAGCTTTATCTCAGATTTTAGTTTCAGCATCAAGTTTCTAATTTCTACATATAAATTGTATTCAATTCTTACATAATTATACTAAATCCAGATCATGATTAATCTCTGTGACCATAAAAAAGCTTTGAACTAACACTTTAACATCAAAAATATAGTTATTCATCATATGCACTTACAGAATAAAAGGATCACTTATAATAAATCTGCTTATTAATCAACTTACAAATAATTGAGTAATTATACACATGAACATATGAAATAACCCACATTACTGGAGTGTACAACAAGTCTCTGTATAAAAAATCTTACGCACACCACACAACACACACACACACACACACACCACACACACACACACACACACAAACATACCCACACTTCGCAAAACTGTGAACACTTTCAAGGCCAAAGGACATTTTGTACTTTCTCAGCTAGGCCTGAGACACATCTGCAAATCAGGTCTCACAGAGACTTAGTCTGAACGAGTGACATCACCACAATTAGAAATGCAAATATATAAGATGTAAATAATTATATGGCTACAAAAATGTCTGGCTTTCGTAATCACAAAGGCACATGTGTCTAACAAATCCTCAACAAGAGCATTATAATATAGGAAAGTATATCAAACTAACTGTCATAATGTCTACATTGTAATTAGATTAATATCCAGTCAGAACCAGTAAAAAATTAAATGTATGCAAATATTTTTATGTAATAAATGAGCTGTGTGAGAAAAGTAAGTTTTATTATATAGAATTCATTCGGAAAGTCTTCAGACCCTTTCACTTTTTTCACATTTTGTAATGCTGTGGCCTTGTGCTAAAAGAATAAAAAATAAAAGTAAATTAAGATTTTCCCCATCATTCTGCACCCAATACTCCATAATGACAAAGTGAAAATAGAATTTTAGAATTTTTTGCAAATTTATTGAAAAGGGAAAACTAAATTATTGCATTTTTGGGTGTCAAGTCAAGTCAGATTTATTTATATAGCGCTTTTACAATGGAGCATTGTCTCAAAGCAACTTTACAAGTTTAGATTATCTCCTAATAACTACGTCCAATCCCAAATTGAGCAAGCCTAGGGCGACAGTGGCAAGGAAAAACTCCCTGAGTTATAGGAAGAAACCTTGGGAGGACCAAGACTCAAAAAGGGACCCAACCTCCTTGGGCGGCGTAGATGATAAATCTAAGAACAAAACTAAAGTGCAGTCTTCTTGGGTATGATTCCACAAGGTCTGGACACCTGGATGTTGGGATGTTCTGCCATTCTTCTCTGCAGATCCTCTCAGGCTCTGTCAGGTTGGACAGCCATTGGCTTCATGTCAGGACTTTGGCTGGGCCACTCAAGAACATCCACAGAGTCGTCCCTAAGACACTCCTGTGTTGTCTTGGCTCTGTGCTTAGGGTCATTGTCTTGTTGGAAGGTGGACCTTTGATCCAGGCTTCTGTCTGGTCGCTCTGCCATAAAGCCCAGTCTGGTGGAGTGCTGCAGTGATGGTGGACCTTCTGGAAGTTTCTCTCGCCTGCACACAGGATCTCTGGAGCTCAGCCAGAGTGATCACTGGGTTCTTGGTCACCCTTCTCCCCTGATTACTGACTTTTCTGTACATAATCCTGTCTCTGAGCTCTACAGGCAGCTCTTTCCTCATCATGACTTGTTTTTGGCTCTGATATTAATTGTTAGCTGTGAGACCTTTTATCGACAGGCGTGTCTTTCCCTTTATTGTCTAACCAGCTGAATTTAGCACCGGTGGACTCCAATCAAAGTGTAGAAACATCTCAAAGATGATTAAGAGAAATGGGAGGAACCCAGAGCTAAATTTCAAGTGTCATAACAAAGTGTCTGAATATTTATTTCTATGCCAAGTTCTATTTTTTTCCTTTTTAATAAATTTGCAGAAAGATATAACATTCTGTTTTCACTTTCTCATTATGGGGTGTTGAGTTCAGAATGATGAGGAAAACCTTGATATATTTTTTATTTCAGCGCAAGGACACAACACAACAAAATGTGAAAAAGTGAAAGAGTCTGAACACTTTCTGAATGCACTGTATGGTCATGACTTGTTGAATTTCAAAGCTATTTTGCTGTTTGTAAGATGATGTGAACCTGTGTGATTAATTGTTATTTAACATTGATCAAATAAATAGTTTAATTTGTATTTTAGTTGTGTGATTTGTGATAAAATGTAATGAATTGAGAAAATGATTTTATTTGGTAACATTTATCAAATGAAAATTGCAACATTTACTTCATTATAGTTAGTAATATAACAAACTAAGCAACTGAAAATGTCAAACAAAAATAATAAAATCTAGTTATTTATTTCATAAAACATGACAGCTTACTTATTTTGATGACTGTCTATAAAAAAAACTGACTGAAATATTTGAAATAAATATAACTTGTAAATGAAATATCATTAAGCACCATTTGCATAATATTCAGTGTTTGCTGTAGGATTGTTTTTCAGCGACGATGGAGTCATGAAGTGCGTCTGTGCTACAGGCTTTATGTTACATCAGTTTTGTGATTTCATGACATTTCATAAAGTTCTGAAGCAGTGCGGCAAAAATTTTCATACTGTAGCTGATATATGTAGCAGAAACTCTTACATTTTTATAAATGTTAAATATCATGGTAAGTACATTTTACTTAATACTGGCAAGTAAGGTGCACTTGATACTATAGCAGGAAAATTTAAAGTACTAGTGCAAATTATCACGTGGAAGTTGTTTTCATTTATTTATCAGCACATTTCAAGTTAGCTATGAATCTGTACAGCAGATGTAAAACAGTGTAAGCCAGCTGCATGCAAAATGTCAGTAAGGTATCTGAAAAATGAAATAAGATGACCAAAAAACGATTTAAAGATGATATTTAAATATATACGACATTACCATACAATTGAAGTAAAAAAGAAAATGGGTTATTAGATAGAAGCAATGTATTTATCTGCAATCATCACTGTAGTATGTATGTTAATATTAAGGATTAATATTAAGGAATATTTATAAAATATATATAAAAAAATAATATTATGCATCCTACATCATGAGACATCTTTGGACTTTATTATAGTTAAGACATCTTGAGATGCATCTCTGTAGACATGTCTTAAAGAATTGTCTGTAATTCTTAAAACATGGCTCAACATGTCTGAAGACCTCTTCATAATGTATCTTAATACATGTCTAGACATGGTGATGGCTGAGTATGCTGTTCCTGCATTAAATCTCATCCACAGGTGTCTCCCACTACGTCCTGACCATCAGTCATAACTACTATCTGATCCAGCAGAGCAAAAATTGGACTGAAGCTCAGTCTTACTGTCGAGCCGCAGGCAGTGATCTGGCTACTGTCCAAACTGATGCTGATGTCATTCAACTTCAAACTGAAGCAAAGAGCAAAGGGTTCAGCTCTGGAGCTTGGACTGGACTGTACAGGGACATCGACAACTGGCGCTGGTCCTTAGGCAACGAGCCATTAGGTAGCTTCAGACCATGGCACCCGGGATGGTCTTACTCCAGGCTTCAGGAGTGTGTAGTAGTCATTCAGTATGAGTGGTATGATGTACCATGCACTAATTCATTTCCCTCTTTGTGCTTTGATGGTGAGTAACAACAGATTCACTTTACAGTTTGTCAGAAGAAGAGTTTAACTGTTGACGGTGTGCTCTAAAGTATCAAACATGTTTGATTATAAATCTGACACCACTACATAATGCAGAGTTGTTTATTAGTACAAATACACACCAATCAGCTAAACCATTAAACCACCTGGTCCATAACAATGCTGTTTATTGTGTGCTGTTCTAATGCTGTAGTCAAGGTTATTTGTTATATGGTCTGTCAGTGGTTTTAGTGGTTTTAATGGTTAACTGCTGATCAGTTTGTGCACAGTTTTATACACACATTTGGTACAAAGAGTCAGCAAATGTATCCCCTGCAATTAAAAAAATACAAACGACATGTTTCTGTATTTTAATGATTGACAAGCCAATCAATACCTGAGACCTTAGTGAATGTGTAACAACTGGAGAGGTGCTGAAACTGTAGAACATGAAGAAATATATATTTTTTTCCATAAACTCATTTACATTTATATGCATTAGAATGCAAGTAAATATATCAGGATTACATTTGGCTTATGTCTTTTTTCAAAAAGAACAACAACATTTATACATTTGGTGTGGATGATATGGATATTTCTGCTTGTAATCCAATATAAACCTTTAATGTATAGAGTGGAATAAAAAAAAATTAATACAGAACATAAGAAGAATAAAAAAATCCCACAGAAAAAGTACAATCTTTAATGATTTACTAAGAAGTTACAAACAATCGGAACTGAAAACGTTCTCAGAATATTTATAACCAGACAGTACATAAAACATTATGTTCATGTCAGAAAACACTGATCGTACATTACTTATTATATTTTGACAGAGATGAAGACCGGTCTGGACAGATACGTTTATTACTCTAATCGCACCACGTGGTTTGAAGCTCAGGAATACTGCAGGACCCATCACACAGACCTGGCTAGTGTGAGAGATGAGTCAGAGTACACAGCTATAAAGGGAAACATATCTGGCTATCCCTGGATTGGATATAGTTATGCATGGATTGGACTACACCGAGACACATGGAAATGGTCAGACCAGACCAATGTGTCTAACATCAGATGGGCAGCTGGACAACCTAATAATGCTGGGCGTAATGACTACTGTGGATATACAGATATATCTAATGGCCAGGCTTATGATGCAGCGTGCTCAGGACTAATGCCTTTCTTCTGTCACTCAGGTGCATGATTGTTGTATCCACTCTCTTATTTAGATAATATTGTACTAAAAGTTGATTTATAATCTATTTGTGTGTATTTTTATTATCAAGTAATCGGGAAGCAGATCATGAGAGTGAAGATCCAGTCCAATAAGGATGTGAATAATCCTGCAGTGAAGGCAGCACTCGAGGAGCAGGTGGGTCTAATCCTGCATAAGGTCCTAATTAACAATGCAAAAGTTCCTCCTTAATAAAGCAGCATGAACATTCATCAAGCTTTAACATGCATCCAGTGAGCTTATCATCATTATCCAGCATTATTTACTAATTAAAGTCATAATCTGGTCTACAGATCAAACAGAAGCTGAAGGAGCATGGGATGGATGAGAACATTGTGGTGAAATGGAGAGAGCAGCCAGGTGGATTGGTGTTCAGCAGGATGAGTGATAATGGTACTGTGGTTCTGTAGTGCAGAATCTGGGTTATTTTGACAGAACATGTCATTTAGAAAGGCAAAATTTTATGCTTTTTTATTATCGTGCTAACCTCTAAGATTTAAGCATTTTTTTGTTCTAGCTGATAAAGAAACAAATATGTCTTCTGTTTAGTGTAAAACTTTCCTCTTTACTTATATTCAAATACGACATGATCAAGTACAGAGTGTAAGGAAATGTAATGTCATGTAACACTGGGTCTGCATTCTATCAATATATGAGTTTTATTGTTATATTATCATACAAATGTTTAGCAATTGTGTCATAATTTGCTTTTTGACTTGCTATAGGTCTCATCTAGAGATACAACAAATTCCTTAGATATCCTATCAAATTAATGTCTATTATCATTTTCAGAAATCAATAGTGTAGTTACGCAAAGTAGGTAGAAAATAGCAACTTATCTTATTAACAGCATACTGTTTTCATTATTTAATGGTGTGTTTATGTGATGCAGGATGTAGCAGGTCCAACCGATTCTGTATCTCTTGTGATCTCCTGTCACAGATGTAAAAAAGATAAGAGACCACTTAATATAAAAGAGAAACTTTTGTGTATCATGTGATAAATAAACTGAATTAAAAGATAATAAATGAACTGTGTGAAAGTGTGGAATATTAATTGTAAAATGTACTGTATGTAACCACATATTTACAATCCACTTACATATCCAATTAACATTAAAATGGTGAAATCGATGAATTTTCTCAACAGGCAAAAAGCCCACTCAATCAAAGAAGATCTCAGATAATTTTTATTGTGCTTTTTATCCATTTCTCACTTAATTACATGATATTTTTCAACACTTATAAGATACGTTGTGTGTTAATGATTTTGGGTAACTGTAGGTTATTGTAAGTGTTTTAAACATTAACCTACTTATAATTACTTACCATTCGCTCCTTTCCATATCTCCGCTATGACACACTATAGGCCGCTCTACCAAACACTCGTTAAACTCATCAGTTCATGATATATTTCACTTATGATGGATTTGTTGAACATGTGAGTGAGTGTGTGAATGCCTCTGTGTCTGTATGCCGAGCAATGGATGTTGTTCTGTTCTTCTGGTGTATTTCCCCTCTCCTGTCCTGCACCCAGTGCAGTCTCCCAGGGGCTGTGGTTTCTGGTTGAGAGTACGCTGTGCACAGTTAGCTGCTGCTTCTCACTGGTTTGTGGGTGTTTACTGGATGTAAAGCTGAGTGTTGGGTGTCAAGCGTCCTTGGGTTTTAGAAAGGCATTATATAAGTGTAACTAGTAACAATAATAACAATAACAGTAATAAAGTAATAATAATAACAGAGAAATATGGTTATTATTAACACTGCTAAAATTACATAATATATATAATATTTTTGCACAGTTCTGTATGTTAGGAATTAATTTTTTCTGAATTGGGTTCTATCATGACCTTCTGCCCGTTTGTGGAGAAGCTTGTCCTTACAGAGCTCAGGAGATGGCAAGAAGCAGACATGCTGTTGTTATCAGGTTCTTAACTCATCAGCTTATTCTGGCAAGCACAGGCAACATATACCTACCTACAATGTTTCTAAAAACATACATTGTGCAACCTGCTTGTTCAGTTCCAAAATGGATGGGCTGAGGAAACTGATTGACCTTTAACCCCCTCAGTTGTTGGTTGCACCAGGTGGTTCTCAATTAACATTGTATGGTTTGACCTCGAATAAGATGAACTGCAGTGCAGTCGTACTGTAAGTCACTAACAGTTAGGGACATACAACAAAATTCCTTACAGTGTGTGTGTGTGTGTGTGTGTGTGTGTGTGTGTGTGTGTAGGTAGATAGATATACAGGTAGACAGATAAATACAAGATGAATTCGATGCTATTTCTTCGATGATCGGTCTAACTGAAAAAATAAAGTGCAAGGTCACTGAAGTGCATAGTGTATAAAAATCAACAACACACTCCTGAGTCCACTCACTCTGCTGACACACCATGTTGATTAATGGATGCCTGGTGCTTAGGCAAAAGGTGGAGCATGTCCTCAGAATTGAGAAATTCCAATAAACCTCCAGATCTACAATAATTCATCTACTTTGTTCAGTGTTTGTCTAACCAAGTTTCTCAAGTGTCGTGCATGTAAAGTTGAGTAAATAACTTTCACTTAAAGTTCTATACTACGGGTAAAAAACCTTTTGCTGGTGCCCAAGATTTAAGCAGTTTGTAAAATCCAAGTTAATGCTAAATTACAAGATTCTGAAAAAAACTCATCTAGTATGCTGGAAGATCTGACTGAATTCTGTGCTGCTGAAACACCGCTCCCTTGGAACCAAGGGACAACAGAAAGCCATCCACCAGGCCATCCATAGGCCACTGAGCCACCATGTTAACCTTGCTGTTGTCCATACAGAGACTTTCATTCTCCAGTACAAACCTTAGGAAAGACATCGGAGACTGATGAATCTCATATTTCCTTCAGTCTCTCAAAAGAGTCTCTGGAGGACCATTCAGACATGTTTGTGTTCTTCCAATGCCTGTCAGTACACCACAATATCATCAATGTAGGCTATCAGTCATTTGTCCAGCATGTCTCTCAACATGTCATTAATGAAAGACTGAAGACTGTCAGTTTATATAGCATGTCATTATATTCATAATGCCCCCTAGTGGTCACTTCAATGCTTCTTATTCGTAATAATTTAAGGATAAATTCTATCCCTGGGGGAATCACCCCTGGTAGAAGTAAATATGCTTGGATGATGGGGTGGTAAACTACAGGCTTTTTTCTTAAAAAAAAAAAAAAAAAAAAAAAAACACCTCAACAAACCATTTCCACCTGCATCTGCCTTCTCTAACCTGTCTAGAACACTATTAATAATGCTGGCTCACTCCAGCCACTTCCTGCTGATAATGTATGAAATTCAAGGGCATAGTTTACAGCTGGTCTATTGCCCTGATGAATTTTGCATAACCGAGACCCCACATCTTTCCCTGCATGTTGGTGATCAAAAACGGGGACTGTGGTAGCCTAGCGGTTAAGGTACTGGAAGGTCCAGGGTTCAAATCCCACCTCTGCCAAGCTGCCACTGTTGGGTCCTTGAGCAGGACCCTTAACCCACAATTGCTTGGATTGTAAGACTGTACCAATTGTAAGTCGCTCTGGATAAGGGCGTCTGCTAAATGCTGTAAATGTAAATGTAAAACGGCTTTGAACAACAAATGAAAACGCATCTCATACTGGAGTACATCACTATTTTGAGTCCATACGGCAGTAGACAATGCTTTAGCCTTTCCAGAAAGTAGGGAGATGACAAAATAAGAGAAGAAGTCTTCTGTTACACAGAACTTCACAGAGGTTGGAATTAAATGCACATTTATTAGCACAATGAGCAAAGGATAACAAACTGAGTCCAAGGATGCAAAAGCTACTTAGCTAGAAAGAGTCAGAGGTACAAAGTCCACAAATCCAAAGCAAGTAGACCAAAAAACAGATCATGGAAAACAGAAAAACTCAGAAATGCAATGTTAATACAGTATTTCTGGTGACTGCACCCTCTGTTGGTGTGGAGGGGAATAGTCAGTGGTGGATGGAACCGCTAGCAGATGCAATGTAAGAAATTAGAGATGGTGGTAGAAGTGATGAGCAAGACTCTCCACATTTTAGAGAGCTGAAGCTTCACTCAGTGCACAGGTTAGAATAAGAAGGGTCACATCATTAAAACTCTGAATATGTGATGTTTAGGTTGGTTTGAATACAAAAAATGTTTTTTTTCTGGAATCTTAAAATTGACTTGAAAAATGTCAGGACACAGAGTTGAAAGATGGAGGTTTAGACAGTGATGCAGTTTCATTAGAAATTAGCTGAAAGATCAGGTGATACAACCAGAGAAAATCTCTGTTCATTCACATACATTATAATACAATCTGGTTACACGTGGAACTGCTAATGCAGACAAAGAAAGCAGATTTTACAATGCAAAACATATTCCTTGTCTCCAAGGAAGTAAACATGTAAAGCAGATGAAAGACTGTGTGCATGTAGATCAGTCAGTATTGTTATGGAAGTAAGGAAATGACAGAGGAGTTCTGCATTCCTTCTGTAGTTACCCTCAGTCTACTTGAGATGCAAATTTGTATACAACTTGTTACAATAGAGCATTGTCTCAATCAGCTTTATAAATATCTAGGCCCAAAGCACTAATTGGGCAAGCCTGCGGCGACTATGGCAAGGAAAAAAAACACCTAAAAGTTATGAGAAAAAAACGTTATGAGGACTGTTACAATGGAGCAAAAAAGTATTTAGTCAGCCACTGATTGTGCAAGTTCTCCTACTTAGAAAGATGAGAGAGGTCTGTAATTTTCGTCATAGGTGCACTTCAACTATGAGAGACAAAATGAGAAAAATCCAGAAAAAAATCCAGGAAATCACACTGTAGGATTTTTAAAGAATTTAATTGTAAATTATGGTGGAAAATAAGTATTTGGTCAATAAATTTGGTTCAACTCAATACTTTGTAACATAACTTTTGTTGGCAATGACAGAGGTCAAACGTTTCCTGCAAGTCTTCACCAGGTTGGCACACACTGTAGCTGGTATTTTGGCCCATTCCTCCATGCAGATCTCCACTAGAGCAGTGATGTTTTGGGGCAACATGGACTTTCAACACCCTCCACACATTTTCTATGGGGCTGAGGTCTGGAGACTGGCTAGGCCACTCCAGGACCTTGAAATGCTTTTTACGGAGCCACTCCTTTGTTGCACAAGTGGTGTGTTTGGGATCAT